>JZLH01S0603898.1:37484-48236 GCA_001188425.1 Eucidaris tribuloides | reverse complement strand
AGGTCATATTTTGGTGTTCAAAACTGAAATTCTAACAAATGTAAATCATCCATTTATTAGTACATCCACACTACATGGAAACAGATCTGATGCCAATTACATAAATGAAATATGATGTGATATTTGAATGTTCATTATGTTGGCATGGAAATAATTAATGAAATGTATTTTGCAAACAATATAAGGGCAGTTCCAGCATTACGGACATTACATTCAGAAATTTTTTTGGAACTTTGGGGCTTATTTCTAGAAATCATGATTATCATTCAGAACCTATTTGTGGTACTCTCAAACGGGTCACCCTGAAGTGTTAACAATTTAAATTTGAATAAATTTCTATTTTTCATTTGGAAGTTATCACACATAATGCTTGCCGTTACGGACATTACATTTTTTGGACACGACTTTTCACCTACCAATGCATTTGTCAGAAATTTTGTGAGCTTAAGCATGAAGTGAAGCCAATTTTCTTCTGAAGTGGGTGCTGAGGACCTGTTTCAGTTGTAGCATGACAATTAAGTACAACAGATTCAGTATATTCCATACAGGACCATAAATGTCGCGTTACGGACATTACATTTTTAACGTTATGGACATTACACCTCGGACCACTTTTTTAGGTCATTATATTTATACTTAAAAGCATTTGATAACGAATGTAAAGCTAATATTTGTCATTTTTGGTCCTTTCTTAACTATAAACTACCATGAATTAATTCTGAAGTGCTGTTGAATGTGAAAAAATGAGACTTAAAGATTGTGTGTTTTTCAAAAATGATAAGAAAATTTTGCAAGAAAATGGGTTTTTTGAAGAAAAGGATGTCTAAATATACTTCAAATGTATTCAAATACCACTCAAATTAAAGAGTTTGATGAGTTCTATTGTATGATACTAAATCTATCACTGTAATTTTTTGAATTATTACAGATTTCATGTTTTGAGCTCGGGTTACATTTTTCACGGAATTGCCCATAAAGCAAAACAATAATTATGATAAATAAATATACATGTATATATTTTAAAGAAAGTAATTCAACACTAGTGTGTTCATGCTTGATTTTCCTTAAGTAAACAAATTCAAGACAAATCCTTCCAGCCAAAATCTACACTCCAGGTGGTGTATACATTGATAAGTGTCTGAACTCACATGCTTCTTGAGGCATTTTCAAGTGTTCCTAATCATGTGATTAGCTTTTAAGGTTCTATTAAGGGGTGCTGGTTTTTACAAAATATTGAAGAGTCGAGTAAATGTTTGGTGATTTGGCAAAACTTCTTGCTCGTCAATGCTGTGACAAAAATTAGATGGTTATGGGTTACTTACAGTTAAAGACAAGAAGATATCATTCATTTATATCATCATAAAACCTACACTTTTGTCATTCTGGATACGTCACAAACGTTTTCAGGTAAAATTCTTGGCGCCTTTGTAACGTGGTCTTGAACTTGATGCTACCGCAAGCTACGCAGCAGTAAAACAGATTGTCATCTGTGAGGTTATCGGCGTGCACACGGTCCACCTGTAGGGGTGTGTTATGGTTGACAGTGACATCGCGAAAGTTGAGAACGACATCATCATAACCACTGGTACAGGGCACAGTCACGGTGCAATTGCTTGCGGTGATAGTGTATTCCTGTGCCATTCTGTTTCTATCATATTCTACATCAGTTTTGTGTAACACCTCAATGTTGGGTCTGGTGTTTGGCTCACAAATGTGACACTCATCTTCGTCAGGTATTTCCACATCCTGCATGAGTAACGTTGGTTCACGACCTAACGCCACAGACTCGTATCCAAACGCCTCTCCTTCGTCACAGATTCCTTCGTGGATACTACCAGATGCATCCTGGGTAGGTGATGCCATGCTTTGCACTACACACGGTCATCCACCTTGAAATGTTGCTGGCGTTGCTACGGCAGCATCATGACCAGATTTGAAGTCCGTGTGACTACCATCATTGACCTTCGAACCCTCATCAACGCAGCTCTTATTGGCCGACTGCAGGAGGTCTTGCTTTCGATGCCAGAGTTTCAGCATGTCGGCGTTGCACAATGTGATAAAGGCATTGCTGTTACAATCCTACACAGAAATATGGCACACACAAAAGAAGCACACACAAAGTACCTCTGCCTCAATAACAAACAAGCCAAATAAATTGAGTTGATATGAAATTACTTGTATTACTTGATAATTATCTGATGCAACATATGATAGAATGATAGATTCATACCTGCCAATCCTGAAAGCCAAGAAATAGGAACATTCCTGAATTTCCTATACATTACTACAGACAAATTTGAACAAAAATAGGAACAAAGAGGTTAAAATTGCTCTATTCTATCCCCAAAAACAGGAATATTCCTATTTAATAGGAGCAGTTGGCAGGTATGTAGATTATTTCATAAACATATTAGAATCTCTCAATGCACTACAGAATGAAATAAGTTTTATTTACCTTTTTCCAATTAGCCTGCAAGGTTTATTTATTCATTTTTTGTAAAAGGGTACTTTTTTCATTCTCATCTTATGAAATTTTTGCCAAAAGCTATTTCAAGTCCAATTTTCAGATGCTCAGATGAGCATTGTTGCCATTTTAGTCTGAAGCAACCTCATTGCATTCCATGAATTTGACATGTACATTGGCATACTGATCAGGGCTGCCACTCAAAATTTTAATTTTCCCCTACGTCGCATGCACATTTTCCCCTACGGACTCTCCTTTTCCCCTACGCCCAATAGGCCAATTTCTTCCTACGGAGCTATGTTTTCCCCTACAAAAATCCACTTTTCCCCTACAAAATAACCTTAGTAAATGCAAGGGATTTATTTTAATTGAGGAAGTTGACATTGTGATCACCTCGATGCTGCAGCATACGCGCGTTACGGTTTTTGTAATCAATGATATAGCTTGACCAACTTGGACAATGGATTTACCCAAATCATGTCTACAGACGAATGTATATGGGAGTTCTTAGAAAATCTTTTGAGGATTTAAGAATATTTTTTGAAAATTGTCAAAACCCCCTACAAACCATCAAAAATCCCTACTTTCCCCTACAGAATATCAATTTCCCCGTAGGGATTCCCTACTCCCTACGGTTGGCTAAAATTCCCTACGGTAGGGATTTTCCCCTACGAGTGGCAGCCCTGATACTGATTTTACTGAGCAGTGAGCACAATGATAGTGGTTTGAGAATTAGTTTGGTTATGAGCACAGTTAAGCAAATGATCAAACAGGAATGTCAAGTTCAACATACCAGCAAGCAAGTGTACTTTCATCTGTTTCTAAATGCATTCATGGTGCTGAAGTGTTCATAGGCCCCGAGGTTTTATTAGTGCAAGAACTAGTTCCCCCATGAGTGGAGTTAATTCAAATAATAATACTCACACACACACACTCAAAATGATAGTAAATAGTTGGGGTAGGTGGTTGGGAGGGGCGTGTTTCTTCGACCCCCCCCCCACCCCACACACACACAAACACACACAAAAAGCCAGTAATTAGAAAGCCTGCAATAGGTCCAAAATGAAATGTGAAATGGTGACTCTCAGATTTGAGGCTGTTTTTGTAAACCAATGTCAAATTGGTATGCAAGCACCAGTGTACGTATAATTTCTATGGGAAGCCATCAATTAACAAGCTTCATTACTGCTTTACCGCTAGCAATGCTGAAATGCCTTGCTCTGCAGAACTGGCTCTACAATGAAATCCACTGAATGAAAATTGAAGATCTACATGTTGTATTGCTTATAAAAAACACGCTATTGGATGAATGAGGAAAACTAGCAATTTTCTTAATGAAGGAAAAAAAATCACAAAATTAGTGTTCCATTTTATTTTCTGGGCCACCTGGTATTAACCCTTTCAGAACTATCGCAACAAACCTATAGACCTTGCACATGATTATTATTTAATATATACAAGATGATATGAACAATATCCATCCAAATCACCAAGGATCCCGAGGACGAATGAAACAGTTCACTGCAACTCAACAAAACTATCACCATCAATGGGGGAAATGAGACACTCAATTTATGAATTGCCATTTTCCAAACGAAACCTATGCACACGGCTCTTAACTCTTTACACGCGGTATTCGCATCAATGCACTCCCTGCAGCGTGCGGGATTCGCATTTCATGCTCAAACGTAGAAACGATTGTATTCACCCGAATTACACTGATTTCCCGGATACTAGCAGTAATCTCTTTGTATTGTTTATGTTCCTCAAGTACGAGGGTATTATGTTAGGTTCTTAAGGAACCAGAAAAATCGATAAATACAATCGAGGCTTCGTAATACAATAGGACAAAGGATTAGACAGAAGTTAACTTTAAAAAGAAATGGAAAAGTCAATTACAATAAGATGCGCTATTCACTGATAATCTCTTCATTCACTTCTCATTTGGTGACTCATCTCTTTCATAAGCTTGTTACAAGTCAGGTTTTTATCTATAACTTGTGGTTTACCCTCTTGTATTATTTGAATGGAGTTGTATATTTTCAAGCAGGAAACTTAGAACTACATGTATGTTGGCTACAATTAGCCATTACTTTACAAAATTCAGATGTATATTTCCAAACACCCTTTAAGCATTAAGAAGGTCTGTAAAATGTACTTCAACTATGCTGTAGGACATTTTTCCTAAAAACGTTGTTGTGCAAAGTTATTGCTAATTGAAGTCAGTTAGTTATTTCCTTTCCCGATACTGAGCGCTCTTTGAAATTAACTCCGCACGCTAGGGATTCAGGGTCCCGCGCACAAAGAGTTAAAAGACTTGAGCCACGTACAAGAAATTGTTCCAACAGCAGGACATTCTGAATGTGGTAGTGCAGAGGATAATCTGTAGTTTATATGGTCACTGATTCATATCTATTATTCATAACCAGATAAAGAAAAATATAAATTTTTCTGCAAATTTTGAAATCATGATTACAAAAATAAACTGGGAGGAAAAAGATATTTTAGATTTTACCCATCATGTTTTGGTCTGATGGAATACAGCTAACGCTGCTTCCATATGAACCTTGAAGTGTTTCCCTTCCCATAATACTTTGCCACAAGCCACACAACAGTAGAATGTCTGGATTTCTTCCAGATCTTTTGGCATCACGACGTCGACTCCCAGCGGGGTACACAGTCCAACGGTGACATTCTCAAAGTTGAGCACGGCGTCATCGTGGGTGCACGGTGGATTGAAGGCGTAAGTACATTCCGTTGTACTTGCGTTATTGTCTGATTTGAGCTGTGTACCACATTCAAGTGAATCCCCAGAAGCACTTGGAGTGCATCTACAGGCAGTCAAACCCTCTTCCTCAGATGCAGAAACATCTCCATCATTTCTGGGAATATCTACGGATATTGGGCCCGACACAGAGGCATGATGGGATACCAGGTCTTTCCCAAGTTCTCTCGTACAATCTATGGTGTTCAAGATGTCATGCCCGTATCATACAGAAGCACACCTGAAGAAGCAGTCGCAATGGTATCCTGGCACATCTGTACTTCATTACCGTTTGACTCTCCCAATATCCTCTTCCAACATCTAATGAACTATCAATATATCTATCAGTAACTCTTTGCAGGTTCATACTTGCGACCTTTGAACCTACATTTGTTTCACTCATTCCGACTGATTGGATGCCACAGAGAACTCTGTCTACGACGGCACAGCCTTTGCATGTCTCTGTAAGACACTTGACATAAGAACGTACCATGCACTCACTATACAAAGATAACAGCAACGCATGACCGGTGTATCAGTAATTTTGTATACTACGTGTTACTATAATTGAAGAAATCATGAAACATAGCAAATAGTTTTCTTGCTCTTGTTTTGTTTGTACATTTTATTCATTGTTTTTTTTTATCTCACGAATTAAAAACAGAAAAAACATTATAATAATAGAGCAAAGTTGATATGAAATAAGAGAAAATAAGAATTACCTTGTGTGGGAGATTTATAAACTAAAGTTCCCTTTTAATTGAAGGAATGATTTAGGGGTCATTCGCAATAATCACAATTTTTACGAATGTCTAAACTGTACCGGGGGGGGGGAGGTGAGGTTAATTCCTCTGAGTATCAAAAATAGTGTACTTTTTGTACATTTGTGAATGACCCCTTACAACAGTGCACAAAACTGCTACTACAGTCTGGTCAGATTTCTGGATAATACATTTGAAGAAGTCTAATAGTGATTGTGGCACTCAGGCAGCTTAACTCTTAACATGCCAAAGTCATAGATCCGCACCAAATATTACACATAAAGTCCATAAAAGTTGAAATACTCTGTTATGTTCAGAGTTAAGAGGATGTGAATACAAGATGATGAGAAGGATAAGCTAAAGAAAGACATGAGTATGCTGTCATGATAAAAAGAAGGAGCATGTGCAGGTATCATCTTGATTTCAAAGATTTCAGTGGATATTGTAGAGGGTTACATTCTTCAGAAAATATACAATCAAAACAAAGTGTATTGTAAATAGTTGCCCATGTTTTGTACATTATTATTTAACTGTCTTAATTTTGTCTTGTTATTTACATATATATAGCAAATCAATGTAGTCCATAGGTCAATCTTGATAAGTCAATGGCTTTTAACTGATCTCTCAAATCTGCAACACACTACAGTTTTATTATTAATTGCTGAATTTTCTAATTGTGTTTCTTGCACTGTTTTAAATTTTACATAGGCATGTTTTTTTATTCTGTAAGAAATGTGACATTGATACTTGAAACCAACAAATTTTGTGAAAATGGGCCCACATATTCTGTGCATACGAAAAAAAATAGTTATTTATTTTGTTACTGAAATAGTCTATACGTTTGAGAAATAAATTGTGGAGAAAATGAACCTCATCTGTACCCACAGACACTGAATCATATACAATGTTGTTAAAGTTTAGCTTCAAACAATTACATTAATGTATGCAGATGATTAAAAAAAAATGATTGGGGAGGATGTCCTATTAGGCAAATAATATGTATCTAGAAGTGGAGAAAAGGAAAATGGAAAATTGAAAGAATGTAAGGCATTTTTGCAAGCAGTTTATATGAAAAGCCTTGTGATTAGTTAGCATGACATGTCTTTTGAACCCGCTTCAGTCTAATCTGTAATCTTATGGACATGTAGTGATGATACTTCCCCCCCCCCCAAAAAAAAAAAACCCAAACAAACAAACCCCCAAACAAAACAAAACATTGAATGTATTCTTTTTCACCCTACAAAAATATTTATGTCAGCTGATAGGGGATCGTTTTAGGAGCAAAAAATTGATACAAAGAGGTCACTTTTTGTTATTACAGCTTTTCATTTTCAGTCTAAAAACTTCACTAGTTTAATGCTTCCCATGGTTGTTAAATTCTTCTTTTGTTTATCTAGTACTCTCTTATTCCATTATTTCTTCAATGTACATTGCACCAAGAGCACACTACACAGTGAATGTGGTGCATTATAAATCATATGCTGGGCACTGTGAGTTCAAAAAACAAAAAACATTGGTCACTTTATGAGCAATGAAACAAAGACTCTAAAGTCCATGCTCATTAAATGCATTGCTTCCATGAAAAGTTGCAGTACGCAAATTGATCTACTACACCCATTCAGCAATAATCACAATCGCTATTTAAATGATGACCTCAAGTTTGAAGATAAGCATTGGGTGGAAAAATTGAGAAATTTATGATCTTACATTACTTCATAAATACATCTCTTAAATGAAAATTCATCAACCAGATTCAATAATCTTGGTATCATTACTTTCCTAGAACAATTCCCCGTCAGCTAACATCATACCTGCCAACCACTACGGATTTTTCCAGGGCAGTTCTGTTCTTATTAAGGTTACTAGGCGGTGCGTTCAACAACAAAAACATAGATTACAATAAGAATAGAACACGAATGTCCAAAATAAATTAAATAAACTACTGAACCAAATGCCTTGGTTACTATAGTGAGTTTAATACAATGCCAATTAATTGTAATGGAAATGACGTGTTTTCATTCACTGGTGAGTGACGGAACAAAAGATTTGTTTTATTCATTCTTTTTCTCATAAGGAATTATTTGGTTCAGCTGTTTCAAATATTTTTCTTATTCGCACTCTAATCTCATTTCTTTTATTATGTAATCTTTTTATTGTTTACCGTACCGCCTAATAACTGTAATAAGAACACAACTGCCCGGAAAAATCCGTACTGCTTGGCAGGTATGTAACATTAATTTTGCGTTACTTTCAGAGTGAAGAAAGTATGCATTTCCATTTGTATTGGACTAACGTAAATTTATTTACCTGGCATCGACTAAATATATCCTGAGGAGTGACCACCACATTGAAGTAATCCAAAACCTGCTGGACCTGATGTCTGGCTTTGACGTGAGCTGTGACTTGCATACAACGGCCCTCCTCCACCAAGGATCTCAGCTACATGGGACAACAATGGAGATAAAAAAAAACACAAGTGAAATATTTGATTACTTGGTAGTCCATGGGTATACCTCCACTCTCCCTGGCCAATTCAGCCCTATACAGTGTGTATAAAAAAAAGTAGACACTTAGAAAAAAATTTATTGAACAAAAATTTCATGATTTTGAGATTATTTTTTTATATGAATATTTTACCTTCGATCTAAGCTATCTGATGACACTGTTGGTATTGTCTATTGACAGTATTTCACGCATGAGTGAGCACAACGCACTTTTGTCTAATCGGCCAAAAATGCATTTGCACGCAGAATTGTGTTCTTATAGTCAATGTTTAATGCCTCACAGACCGGTGCTGCAGAAGCTCTCAACTGATGTGCACAAGTATTGAATTCTCGGCATGCTCAGAGGAGAGCTAATATCAATTCTGTGACAAGAAAGACAAAAATGAAGCAACGATTCAGATACACCATCCTAAAAAGAAGAAAATGTCATTTTGGTCAATTATTCACAGTTCATCTTGAAACATGACATTTTCTTCTTATTTAGTGGGGTGTATTTGAATCGTTGCTTCATTTTTGTCTTTCTTGTCACAGAAATGATATGAGCTCTTCTCTGAGCATGCTGAGGATTCAATACTTGTGCACATCAGTTGAAATCTTCTGCAGCATCGGTCTGCAAGGCATTAACCATTGACATAGAACACAATTCTGTGCGCAAATACATTTTTGGCCAATTGGACAAAAGGGGGCAGTGCTCACTCATGCGTAAAATATTTTCAATACCAATAGTGTTATCAGATGGCTTAGGTCCAAGGTAAAATATTCATATAAAAAAACAATATCCAAATCATGAAAGTTTTTTTTCATATTTTTTTTCCGAGTGTCTAGTTTTTTTTTATACACACTGTATATCACAACTGATGATGCGGTACTTGATAAAATTGTCCTTCCTTCTTTCCCATTACCAACAACAATGCCTGCATTAGAACCGAAAATGACCTTGGATCTTCATGACTGCCAAAATCAAAGAGTCGATTTGTCAAGCTGAGTTTCATCAAAATCCATTATTGATACTGAAGTAAACAAAGTGAATAGCCCCCCAAAAGTACACAAAGTAGACTTTGAGCTAAGAGCCTTGAACTTTTGACCCATAAGATTTAATCAATCCTGTCTACAGCAATGCATACTTGGAGCATGTTACATGAAAATCCATCACCAATTTCTTGATTTCTTGAGATATCACAGAAAAGGATATTGACTGAATATCACGCAAAGTGACTTGTAAGCTTTGCACTTAAATTGGGATACATACTTCAGCCAAATTTCATGAAAATCCACGTCCCAGTCTTCAGGTATTACAGAAGTATTGACGTACAACCTGAAAACATAATGCCTCCAGCACCACTTCAAGGCTGAGGCATATAAACGACAGCAAAATTGCTGATGAGAACATTGATTTTAAAGGCACTGTATAACAATGTTTCCATTTTAAAAAATGTGAGCTACATGATTACCTCTGCTAGCAGTGTCTTTGATAAGGTCTAAAAATGAAGCCCTGAAAAAATTACAATTCAAAGTTATCATTAAGTGCTTAAAAAGAGTACAAATTATTGTGAGATTATTGCAGTTTTTCCCCGTAGACTGCTGCATTGCAGATTTTTCTATCGTCCGAGAATAATTGATGTGCCAACTTTTATCTGTAAATATTTTACCAGTGACAGCATAACTGTCTGAACTTTTGTGTTCTAGGGTGTTTGTCTATTCAAACAATGTCAGATATGTCAGATAGCAAAGTTTGACAATTTTTTAAACGGGTCTTACACAATATTATATAGTGTCTTTAATGTCAATTAGATTTGCCCCCAAATAAAGTTTGCATTTTGTGTTCTAGGGTGATAAATTGTCCATTTAAACACTGTCAGATATGTCAGGTAGCAAAGTTTGACAATTTTTTTAACGGGTCTTCCACAATGTTATATAGTGTCTTTAAAAACTCCTTGATCCAAGCTTGCTGGAAATGTACCACTGATCATGTAATTTAACCTAAAGATGGTTCCATGACATTTATATTGAATAGACTGCAGGGTTTTGATTCAATAAACTAATTATTTCCATGCATAGTGCATGAGTGAGTGCGGCAAAACATACATGTATTTCACAGCTGTTTACATTTTTTTTACTGTACAATACCATTCGCATAGCTTTGCAACTATATTTTGAGAAGAAAATAAAATATTAGATGCTGAATATCTAGGGGTGGTTTTATTTTCAAGGAATTGCGAACAAAACAAACACAAAAACATTCACTTTTGGATATACCTG
>JZLH01S0603898.1:17908-35929 GCA_001188425.1 Eucidaris tribuloides | reverse complement strand
CCAGAAGAGATAAATTCTCGGATGCTCAAGGAAGAGCTAATATCATCTGTGACAAGAAGACAAAAATGAAGCAACGTTCAGATACACCATCCTAAAAAAAGAAATGTCATTTTGGTCAAATTATTCACAGTTCATACTTGAAACATGACATTTTCTTCTTATTTAGTGGGGTATTTGAATCGTTGCTTCATTTTTGTCTTTCTTGTCACAGAAAATAATATGAGCTCTTCTCTGAGCATGCTGAGGATTCAATACTTGTGCACATCAGTTGAAATCTTCTGCAGCATCGTGCTGCAAGGCATTAACCATTGACATAGAACCAAATTCTGTGCGCAAATTGCATTTTTGGCCAATTGGACAAAAGGGGCAGTGTCACGTCATGCATAAATATTTTCATACCAACACTGTTATCAGATGGCTTAGGTCCAAGGTAAAATATTCATATAAAAAAACAATATCCAAATCATGAAAGTTTTTTTTCATATTTTTTTCCGAGTGTCTATTTTTTTTTTTTATATCACACTGTATATCACAACTGATGATGCGGTACTTGATCAAATGTCCTTCCTTCTTTACCTGCTACCTACTATGTATTATGCCTGCATTAGAACCAGAAATGAACGTTGGAATCTCATGACTGCCAAAAGTAAAGAGTCGATTTGTCTAGCCAGTTTCATGAAAATCTATTTTGATACTGAAGTAAATAAAGTGAATTGCCCCAAAGTACACAAAGTAGACTTTGAGCTAAGAGCCTTGAACTTTTGACCCATAAAGATTTAATCAATTCTGTCTACCAGCACTACCATACTTGGAGAATTTACATGAAAATCCATTACCAATCTTCTTGAGATATCACAGACAAATGGATATTGACTGCATATCACACTAAGTGACTTGTAACCTTTGAACTTAAATGGGTATACATACTTGAAAATCCACATTCTGCTCTTGAGGTATTGCGTAAACAAGTTTTAACAGAAGTATGGACGGACAACCTGAAAACATAATGCCTCCAGCACCACTTTATTGTCGAGGCATAAACAATTGACAGCAAAATTGCTGACGAGAATATATGACCCTAAAAACTCCTGATCCAAGCTTGCTAGGAATGAACCATGATCATGTAACTTTTACATTACAGGCAATATGTTTCATCACATTTATATCAAATAGACTTTGATAGACTGCAGGGTTTTCATTCAATAAACTAATTATTTTTCCATGCATGTCTTGAGTGAGTGCTGCAAAACATACATGCATTTTCATGGCTGTTTAAATCTCTTACTGTACAATACGCATTTGAATAGCCTTGCAACTATAATTTGAGAACAAATAAAATATTAGATTCTGAATATCTTGGGTGGTTTTTATTTTCAAGGAATTGCGAACAAAACAAACACGAAAACATTCACTTTTGGATATACTTGTACGCAAAGTGAATGAAAATGCAAATAATATATGCACATGAAATATATGGTGTATACTGTTTGAAATTACAATAATATACGTACCAGTGTTTAAGTTCAAATTATCACAAAGACTAAGCATATCTCTTAGAAATTATAATTTATTTGTGTATGTTTGCTTGTATAAGTACATGTCCTGTTATAACATGCCATAATAAAAAAAACCCAATAGTTTAACACACTACTCTAGGCAGCATGTGCAAATTACACCGAGATTCCCTCTCTCCACTGAAAATATTACTAACAAGAGTCCAAGCAAAAGTACAGTGAAGGCAAAACATCACTGCTATTGCAAATAAACTTACTTTTTGGTAAGGAGCTCCTGACGTTAAAACGACACGCCTTTCTTGACGAGCTATCTAGAGAAAGGACAAAAACAAGGCGCATCATTATTATTATAGGCACACTTTCCAGAGAATTTTTGATGCAAGTATGTGTATGGATAAGAATATCAAAGCTTGGGGTACGTACTGGACCCCTTTCAGTAAACAAAATTGGTTAGTTGTTGTCATTGCCTGATTGTTGGGTATGTAGTACTGGCACCATTTTTTTTTTTTGGGGGGGGGGGGGAGGGGGAGAATAGTTACTGAAACCACAGATCGGAAACTCTACTATTTATGATATTAATCACAATCCGTATTTTATGTTACATCTCTAACTCTTACCCTAAACCTAATTCCGATCCCATCCCTACTTCTAACAGTAACTGCGATTCTTTGTTTAAGTCTTAACTTCCCGTAGACTAAGGATAGCTGGCATTATCGTTAGAATGGTCGATACAGAGAGGCCCTGATGTGGTCATAAGATACACTGGCAACAAATGTGTATTTATTATTTTTGTATATGCTCTGCCAGCTTCATCCCAGCTTTATCTTATTGCAAAAAGTGTACATGCTTTTTTGCACGCAGTACATGTTATTGTACTAATAATGAAAACTCCTCAAATTAGAACAAAAGTGATATAAGGTGATCGATCATTTATTTGTGCAGCCCCTAGAATACGGAATAGATTACCACTATATATGAGGAAATATCAAGACATTTATAAGTTTTAAATTAAAAGTGAAAACTAACTTGTTTTCAACACAAGACTTCATTTTAATTTTTTTTTTGCTAGTACTGTGTAGTAATAGCATCTAGGAGCTCTTGCAGTGCAGCAGAATATACTTACAGCACTCAGTGAATGATTTACACTCGGCAAAAAAAGTTCTTGGACACTTAACATAAAAGTTAAAATATACCATATAAATTTTTATTAAAAGGTACATTATTGTATATCAATATGACCAGACATTATTCCACTTCCAGTATGACTTGAAATAACATGTGAGCATCATGCATGGCTGATTACATGCATTAAACAAATAGCAAGGTCAGTAAAAAAAAAATTGAAAAGAAATTGAGCCTTCAAACGCTAATGATCAGGTCCATCTTGTAGCATACATTCAACAATTTCAACAGGTGTTCATGATTTGAATGAAAATCTTAGAGATGCATCATGAGATGCATCATTTGACATGCACTTTCAAGATGAAGCTGCAATGTTGATGTGCTGCACTCCATTCAGAGCCAGGGAGGACAAACAAGACATTGAACTGTTTTGATTAGTCAAGATACTGAAATTTGACCCGTTTCTTTTTTTTCATTGACTAATTTTTATTAAAAATTCAGTGGAATAGTGATGTATTCAAGATGGACAATTTTCTTTTCTTTTCAAAGTGACATTAAACTTTAATTTGTCGTCAATGGATTTATGCCACATAAACTTTCACCAACTGAAAGACTGACTGCTCAACTTCTTGCAATTTTTTTTACTGACCTTGCCTATTGTTTAATGCATGTAATCAGCCATGCATGACTGCTCACATGTTAACTTCATGTCATACTGGAAGTGGAATAATGTCTGTCATATTGATATACAATAATCGTACCTTTTAATAAAAATTTATATGGTAATTTTAACTTTTATAAGTGTCCAAGAACTGTTTTTGCCGAGTGTATATTATCATTATTATTGTGGGAAATATTGGAGTCCCATTCAATACACTTAAAACAAAAGAGGGCACTATATCATTTTTGTCAGGACAGTGGCCCTTTGACCCATTGAAGACGGTTTGACCTTGCTTTAATGAGCATTACCCATAGACCTTGTGACGAAATATCTCGTGGCTAGTCTTCAACGGGTTAAGAATCTTCAAAAGTCACTCCCTAGATAAAGGGTAGTAATACATAAAACAACTGCTATTGTTCAATAGGAAAACAGGGGATCTCATGACAAGAACAAAATCATCACCCTGCATTCATGAATTTCCTTTGGTCTCATTTGACATCCACCCAATTAAATCAAGGAGGTTTGAGAGCTGGAGACTAGCAATCATGAATTTCAAACAGCTGTCAGGTTTGTAAGCATATACAACAAATTCTTCACATACTTTAGTGTCTGCCATGATTGATGTTCCTAGCCGCCAACTTCATAGGAAGATCTAAAGTGAGTTTCATACTTGATAAAATATCATGGATTGTGTCTCGATTAATAAGATGATTTTCCATATGATGAGTATGAATGAAGGGTGAAAACAAAAGCTGTCAGAAAACATCTGTGCAAGCTTGAATCAAAGATGTATTCTGTGAAAAATGTTGGAAACTATACTCATCTTTCATGCCAATTTTGACACTTTTCCAATCAATTCCACCAAATATATTGAAGATATCTGTGATCTTCAAATCTTTGATAAACCTTGTGAAATAAGTGCCTGGGCATGCCTTTTTGAGTGTTTTTCTTCTATATTTCATTGATTTTTTGCCTATTTGCTTTTCACATGTTCCCTGAGTATAAAGATTGTGTGCTCACTTATTTTTTTGCTACTGGCTACAGCAAAAAATAGTAATTATTACAAAAACATTATTTTCTTCCTTCGAAAGTGAGTAGTAATTATTCAGTCAACCAGAAAGCTATTGTCTGCCCACCCACAAGACAGATCTATTTAAGTGCATACGTAACATATTTTTGAGTGGCGGCATTGAACATCGATCAAAGAGAAGGGAATAGTTGTTCTTCCAGCTCTTGAAGCTCCTTGATCAATTCTTGCTTCGTTACCTCGGCAGCCATCTCATGGTCATCCTCGTTATCCAACATCTTAACATCAACACCGCAGGACCGTAGATGGCGCCCTAACCCGTGTAGCATGTTGTCGCACACGACGGCCAGTTGACCTGGAGATATCGGTGGAGGTCTGGGCTGTATTTGAAGAAATGACAACAGCAAAAGATGATTTAAAGTAACAGGCTAACATTGTGGAGCTTCAACTTAAAAAATTGTCAAACTGTGATATCTGATCTACAATAGAAGTGTTTAAAGGCAAGGTCCACCCTGGCGTCAAGTTGGTTTTACTGAAAGCAGAACAATGAGAAAAACATGATAATGAAAGTTTGGCAAAAATCCACGAAAGAATTGCGGAGTTATGAACTTTCAAAGTTTTAGTTTTATAACGTCACATACGTACACCTCCCCATATGGCATGTAATATCAATTCAATAAATTGCCACTTTTTATTGGTTCATGATAATTGAATGTTTTCTTTTCATAGAAGCATAATCATGCACATGTAACATCCTTTTCAATCTTCTGAGAAAATGGCACTTTCTGGAATTTATATCACATAACAATGGGGGAGCTGCTCGCATGTGATGTCACAAAATTAAAATTTTTGAAACTTCATAACTCTCTTATTCTTTGGCGGATTTTCGCCAAATTTTCATTAATATGTTTCTCTCATTGTTCTGCTTTTATCAAAACCAACTTGATGTCATGGTGGACCTTGCCTTTAAATGGACAAATACACACCTTAGAATACAAAAGTTTGGAAAAATATGCTGCCACTGACAAGACATGCATGAATAAACAATTTCCACTCCAGTGGAGGATAAAATAGCCTACGTCTACAGTAAGTCTATGGGAGGAAATGGGCAGGTGAATCCGATCAACTCGAGTTCTTATAGATTTTCTCTTCTTTACAGCACTGAATCATCATTTTGAAACTACAAATTTTTCAGAGCTTTATTTTTAGACGTTATCAAAGACACTTAGAGCATGGAGGATTATGTCGCTCACATTTTTTGAAACTGTGGTCATTGTTAGCCTGTGGCTATAATCTGGTGCTATTATCCATCCATTGAGGACAGATATTGCAGATGGATATCAAAATTCAGAGTTTGGGATACAGATATTTTTCTTGCTCTGTTAAGTAAGGCTGCAAGTAACGAACATCAATTTCTCTCCTTCTGGTTGTACATTCAAAGACCATTCTTTGGAGGCATCTTGGATTAGTGGCTCAGTGGGTAAGGCTGTGGCTATCTGACTGCAAGATTCATGGTTCGAATCTTGTTGTGGCGTTTGCGTCCTTAGGTAAGGCGCTTCGTTTGAATTACCAGTCTACACCCAGGAGTATACATAATGGTAGGGTGAGAATGAACAACATCAAACCTACTTGTTTTTAATGACATATTGGGATTTTTAGTTATCAGGGAGAACATATCACACTTTTAGATCTTATCAGAGACACCAGTAGCGTGGAGAATAATTTTTTGACATTTATTAAAATTAGACATTGCCTTTACCCAATCCTAGAAGTGGGCACACTCCAATGCATGCACATACTATAGATAGGTCTAACATCAAGAGTCACATGGTCAAAGGTCAAATGGGTCACGTGACATACCTGATTTAATGCCTCTGTGAATGACATCCTCTCCTGCTTGGGGGGTTTGGCCTTGGCCTTGGTCTTGTCCTTGGTTTTGTTCTTGGACTTCTTGCCGCCCTTGGATGACATGCAGGGCTCCATGTTGATCTGGAGATCCACGGCTGCAACTCTCTCCTTGAGATGCTGGTATACCTCTAGGAGACAGAAGGCATCCAGCGCTGGGAGGGGGAGACAGAGAAATGGGGGTTAAGGCCCTGTCACATATTAGTGTTTGAAACCAACATGTGCCTAATGTGTTCGAAAATTTTGCGTACGTTGTCAGTCGTTAGTAATACGCTTTACATACATTGTATTCGTTAGATGTGCGCCCAAGGGTCGTCGGCCACGCTGGTTTTGATTTCTTATTTCGGACATGCTCAAAAATTTTGAGCTTGCGGTAACATGCTTACCAGTGCGCTATGTATTCGCTGTTTGAACGTTCCACACGTTGGTTGTTCGTTTCTTAATTATCCACCGTTCGTTCAAAACATGTCCACCCCATCCGTTGCCATAACGAATGCTCAATGCACACATAGCGTCAAAGGATAAAGGAACTGTCACACATCAGCGTCTAGAGTCAACGTGTGTCTAACGTGTTCGAAAACTTGGGTGCACGTTCACGCACGTTGTTAGTTGTTGTTAACACGGTAGACATACGTTGTATTAGTTAGCTGTTCGTCCAAAGGTCGCCGGGGTTTGCTGAAGAATGCTGCTGCCCGACGTTTGATTTTGGACGTGTTCAAAATTTTGAGCGTGTGACAACGTGTGGATCAACTTACATCGACTTTTGCCGCGCGCCCATCTGACGTTCTTGCCGCTAGTCTACCATTAGAGTAACGTGTGCGTACAGTATAGCTAACGCACAGTGAGGGTTTTTTTCTTTTTTGACGTCACATCCTCCTAGAGTGGCTCCTTCATCATTTCACGCTGCACAAGCGATGTCACTCGTAACCTGGACGCTGGATATGCGATTACAATTCGTTCCTCATTCGTTGGTCATTAGTTTTCACACCTTTTTGATGTGGAATTTGAACGTGCTTGAGCGTGTTTGGACTTTGCCGAAATTTTGCGACGAAAAACATATACGCTGGGCAGACGTTGATTCTAAACGCTAATATGTGACAGGGCCTTTAGAAACATGTTGACATGTATAGGCATGCTGGTATACATTCCAGTATACAGAAGTTATACAGTGCTGGGAGGGGGCAAGCAAAAGAAATGGGGGTTAAAACACATTATGACATGTATAGGCATGCTGGTATACCTCCGGCAACAGAAGGCATCCAGGACTTTTGGGGAGGGGAGGGGCAAGAAAAGAAATGGGTGGGGTAGAAAACATTTTGACATGTATAGGCATGCTGGTATACCTCCAGCAGACAGAACGCATCCAGAGCAGGGTTGGCGGGTGGGGGAGGGGAGGGGCACACAAAGCATGCTGGTACACCTCTAGTAGACAGAAGACATCCAGGACTGGGGGAGGCAAAGTAAGGGGTGGGGGGGAGTTATAAAACACATGAACAGGTACACCAGGGGCATGTTTCACAAAACTTGTCATCAACAACAAATGGAAATCTTGTTATAGCTGAGCAGTGACATACATGACTTGGATAACATATAATCGGGGGGGGGGGGGGCACCATAATGTGCCAACTTTTTTACTACTCTGAAGGGCAGCAGATGTATGGTCAGGAAAAAAAGTGATACTGATAACCAACTAGAAGCTATCAATGAGACGGGCACGCATGGCATAAATGAAGCTTGAAAAAAGACTACACTCTACCAGCTTGGCTTGCAACATACACAACTGTTACGAGGTACTCGTAATACTCATATTTGATGTGTCAATGTGATTCGGAACTAGGTCTTTTTCCCCTGTAGTCTTCTGTCAAAGCTTCAGTCATGCAACAGCCTGTTCAATTTGATTAATAAGCCTAATGCTGATTTCTCAGTCCGATTATGAAAATGGTGACCTTAAATAATGAAGTGGCACAGCAAAACGCCACTATCCGAGGCAATTACAAAACCTCAAAGAAAATATGTGTGGAAAACTTACCACTTGATGGTGACGTCTTGTCCGACATGACAAGCAAAAAAATGCTCACATACATATCGCTAAACATGGAAGAATGCTGAAAATGCTGCTCTAACACGCATCTGCACTTGTGACTGCCGTAGGGCGCCGCTCCCGTTCTGATAAGCCGATCTCCTCTTTCCGGTATTTCCCTGAAGGCAGTTAGAGGACTAAACTCAGTGAGACTCAGGCTGTTGGTCCTGTGCTGTGATTGTAGTATCGTGTGCTGGATTACCTGGGTGATGTAACAATGATATATAAAGATCAGAAATACGAGAAAACTTGTTTCAGGGATAAGGGGAAAGTGTGTTTCGGGGGGAGAGGGGAGTGGGGGAAAGATGGAAGGGAGGGGGCAAGGGAAGTTGTCAGGAATTGGTGAAGAATGCCCAGAGAAAAATGTACAAGGAATGGGGAATATGCTCGTTGGATGTCGTTAAATAATGTAACACATGGTATGACAGGATTCCGAGATGGATGCCTTGTATATCACAAGAACCTAATATGTACATGCAGTAAAATATGTATATAAGGGTTCTTAATTCCTAAACCTCATTTGGACCAAAATTGCGTTAAAGACATAATGTTTTCAGTTTGAATGTATGTCACATATCAAGTTTGACAAATTATTAATTGGGGCTTCTACAACGTTAGCATTTAGAAGCGCCCAATTAATAAATTTGTCCAAACTGTGATATGTGACCTAATTCAAACTGAAAACTTATGTCTTTACACAATTTTTGGCAAATGAGTTAGGAATTAAGGACCCTTGTTATACATATTGTACTTCGCATGTACATATTAGTGTTTCGTTGAATATACAAGGCATCCATCTCGGAATCACTGTCATACATGTGTTCAATTATTTAACGACATCAACGAGTGCATAATTCCCCCATTCCTTGTACATTTTTCTCTGGGCATTCTTCACCAATTCCTGCAACTTCCTTGAGACCCCTCCCTTCCTCTTTCCCCCACTCCCCTGCTCCCCCCGAAAACAACACTTTCCCCTTTATTCCCTGAAACAAGTTTTCTCGTATTCTGTATTTCTTTATAATATCTTGTACATCACCCAGGTAATCCAGCACACGATACTACAACACCAGCACAGGACCAACAGCCTGTAGTCTCACTGAGTTAGTCCGTTCTAACTGCTTCGGGAAATACCGTGACAAAGCAGGAGATCGGCTATCAGACGGAGCGGCGGCCCTACGGCATCACAAGTGCAGATGCAGTGTTAGAAGCGCATTTTCAGCATTCTTCCATGTAGCGATATGTATGTGAGCATTTTTTTGTCTGCAATGTTCGGACCAGACGTCACCATCAAGGGTAAGTTTTCACACATTTTCTTTGAGGTTTGTAATTGCCTCGGATGTGGCTTTAGCCTGTGCAACTTCTTATTTAAGGTCACCATTTCATAATCGGATGAGAAATCAGGCATAGGCTTATTAATCACATTGAACAGGCTGTTGATGACTGAGCTTTTGACACGAAGACACAGGGGGAAAAAGAACCTGTTCCGAACACATGACACATCAAATATGAGTATTACGATACCTCTGTAACAGTTGTGTGTTGCAAGCCAAGCTGGTAGAGTGCTAGTCTTTTGTTCAAGCTCATTTATGCATGCGGCCCTCATTGATAGCTCTAGTTGGTTACGTACTCACTTTTTTCCTGACCATCACTTGCTGCCCTTCACATAGAGTGTAAAAAAAGTGGCCCTTGTGTGCGCGCCCCCTCCCCCCCCCCCCCCCCCCCCCCCCCCCCCCCCCGGATTAAATGCTTATCAAGTCATGGTATGTCACAGCCTCAGCTACAACAAGATTCCATTTGTTATTGTGACAAGTATTTGGATGAAACATGCCCCTGATATTACTGTTCATGTGTTTATAACTCCCCACCCTTACTTTGCCTCCCCAGTCCTGGATGTCTTCTGGTCTACTAGAGGTTGTACCAGCATGCTTTGTGTGCCCTCCCTCCCCCACCCGCCAACCCTGCTCTGGGAATGCGTTCTGTCTGCTGGGAGTATACCAGCATGCCTATACATGTCAAAATGTTTCTACCCCACCCATTTTCTTTTCTTGCCCTCCCCCCCCCCAAAAGTCCTGGGATTGCTTCTGTTTGCGAGGTATACAGCATGCCTATAATGTCATAATGCTGTTTTTAACCCCATTTCTTTTTGCTTTTGCCCTCCCAGCACTGTATACTTCTGTATACTGCGAATGTATACCAGCATGCCTATACATGTCAACATGTTTCTAAAGGCCCTGTCACATATTAGCGTTTAGAATCAACGTGCTGCCAGCGTATATTTTTTCGCTCGCAAAATTTCTGGCAAAGTCCAAACACGCTCAAGCACGTTCAAATTCCATCAATCAAAAAGGTGTGAAAACTAATGACCAACGAATGAGAGAACGAATTGTATCGGTATCAGGTCAGTTAGAGCTGACATTCGCTTGTGCAGCAAGTGAAATGATGAGGACCACTCTAGGAGGATGTGACGTCAAAATAAGGAAAAAAACCCCACTGTGCGTTAGCTATACTGTACGCACACGTTACTCTAATGGTATAGACTAGCGCAGAACGTAGTATGTGCGCGCTGGCCAAAGTCGATGTAAGTTGATCCACGTTGTCACACGCTCAAATTTTGAACCGTCAAAATCAAACGTCGGGCAGCAAGAGACATTCTTCAGCAAACCCCGGCGACTTTGGACGAACAGTAACTAATACAACGTATGTTCTTACCGTGTTAACAACAAAAAACTAAAACACGTGCGTGAACCGTGCACCAAGTTTTCGACACGTTAGACACACGTTGACTCTAGACGCTGATGTGTGACAGTTCTTTATCCTTTTACGCTATCTGTGTGCATTGAGATTCGTTATGGCAACGGATGGGCGGGTGGAGATGTTTTGAACGAACGCTGTGGATAATTAGAAACGAACAACCAACGATGTGGAACTTCAAACCGCGAATACATAGCGACTGGTAAGGCATAGTTACGCAAGCTCAAAATTTTTGAAGCATGTCCGAAATAGAAATTCAAAACCAGCGTGCGCACGACCTTGGGCGACAATCTAAGAATTTACAATGTATGTAAGGCGTATTACTAACGACTGACAACCGTACGGCAAAAATTTTCGACACATTAGGCACATTGTTGCCGTTTCAACACTAATATGTTTTTTTTTTTTTTTTTTCTGACGGGCCTTAACCCCCATTTCTCTGTCTCCCCCTCCCAGCCGCTGGATGCCTTCTGTCTCCTAGAGGTAATCCAGCATCTCAAGGATGAGAGTTGCAGCCGTGGATCTCCAGATCAACATGAGAGCCCGTGCATGTCATCAACGGGCGGCAAGAAAGTCCAAGAACAAACCTAATGGACCAAGACAAGCCAAGAGCCAAACCCCCCAGAGGAGAGGATGTCATTCACACGAGGCACTTAAACTCAGGGTTTTTATGTCACGTGACCCAATTTGACCTTTGACATGGGGACTTCTTGATGTTAGGACCTATTCTTAAGTATGTGCATGCATTGGAGTGTGCCACTTCTAGGATTGTGGTAAAGGCAATGTCTAATTTTAATAATGTCAAAAAATTATTTCCACCGCTACTGGCATGATCTCTGATAAGATCTAAAAGTGGCTGATATGTGTCTCCCTGATAACTAAAAATCCAATATGTCATAAAACAAGTAGGTTTGATGTTTGTTCATTCTCCACCCTACCATTCATGTATACTCCTGGGTGTAACTGGCTAATTTCAAACGAAGCGCCTTAACCTAAGGACGCAAACGCCACAACAGATTCGCAACATGAATCTTGCGTCAGATACACGCCTTACCACTGAGCCACTAATCCAAAGATGCCTCCAAAGAATGAGTCTTTGAATGTACACCAAGAGGAGAGAGAAATTGATGTTCGGTTACTTGCACCCTTACTTAACAGAAGCAGAAATATCTGCTATCCCAAACTACTGCGATTTTGATATCCATCTGCAATATCTGTCCTCAATGGATGGATTTAATAGCACCAGATTATAGCCACGGCTACATGACCACAGTTTCAAAAATCGTGAGCGACATAATCCTCATCTCTAGTGTCTTTGATAACGTCTAAAAATAAAGCTCTGAAAAAATTTGTAGTTTCAAATGATGATCAGTGCTGTAAAGAGAGAAAATCTTAAGAACTCGAGTTGATCGGATTCAACCATGCCCATTTCCTCCATAGACTTACTGTAGAGATTAGGACCCTATTTTATCCTCACTTGTGAGTGGAAATTGTTTATTCATGATGTCTTGTCAGTGGCAGCATATTTTTCCAAACTTTTTGGATTCTAAGGTGTGTATTTGTCATTTAAGGCAAGGTCCACCATGGACATAAGTGGTTTGATAAAGACAGAACAATTGAGAGAAAACTATTAATGAAAATTTGGCGAATCGCAATAGAATAAGAGAGTTATGAATGTTTCAAAATTTTAATTTGTGCAGTTCACATGGCGAGCAGCTTCCCATTGTATGTGATATAAAATTCCAGAAAGTGCCATTTTCTCAGAAGATTGAAAGGATGTTACAGCTGCGTGATTTGCTTCTATTGAAGGAAAACATCTCAATTATCATGAACCAATAAAAAGTAGGCAATTTATTGAATTGATATTTTACATGCCATATGGGAGTGTACGTATGTGACGTTATAAAACTAAAACTTTGAAAGTTTCATAATCTCCGCATTCTTTCGTGGATTTTTGCCAAACTTCATTATCATGTATTTTCTCATTGTTCTGGCTTTTCAGTTAAAACCAACTGACGCCAGGGGACCTTGCTTTAAACACTTTATTGTTGATCAGATTAATCACAGTTTGACATTTTTTAAGTTGAAGCTCCACAAATGTTAGCCTGTTACTTTAAATCATCTTTGTGTGTCAGTTTCTTCAAAACAGCCCAGACTCACGATATCTCCAGCGTCAACTGGCCGTCGTGTGCGAAAATGCTACACGGTTAGGGCGATCTACGGTCCTGCGGATGGTTGATGTTAAGATTGTTGGATAACGAGGATGACCATGAGATGGCGTGCCGAGGTAACGAAGCCAAGAATTGATCAAAGGAGCTTCAAGAAGCTGAGAAGAACAACTATTCCCTTCTCTTTGTCGAGGTTCAATCGCGCCACTCAAAAATATGTTACGATTGCACTTAAATAATCTGTCTTAGTGGCGTGGGCAGACAAATAGCTTTTGGTTGACTGAATAATTACTACTCACTTTCGAAGAAGAAAATAATGTTTTTGTTAATATTACATTTTTTGCTGTAGCAGTAGCAAAAAAATAAAGTGAGCAACAATCTTTATACTCAGGGAACATGGTGAAAAGCAAATAGGCACAAAATCGAATTGAAAGTATAGAAGAACAAAAACACTCAAAAAGGCGATGCCAGGCAGCTTATTTCACAAGGTTTATCAAAGATTTGAAGATCACGGATATGCTCAATATATTTGGATGGAATTGATCTGGAAAATTGTCAAAATTGCGATGAAAGATGAGTTAGTTCCAACATTTTTCACAGAATACACTTTGATTCAAGCTTGCCTTACATATGTTTTCTTGACAAGTTTTGGTTTTCCACCTTCATTTCTACTCCTCATATGGAAAATTATCTTATTAATCGAGACACAATCCATTTGATCATTTTACAAGTATGAAAACTCATTTAATCTTCTAATGAAGTTGGCGGCTAGGAACATCTCAATCATGCGCAGACACTAAGTAGTGTGAAGAATTTGTTGTATATGCCTTACAAACCTGACAGCTGTTTCGAAATTCGATGATTGCTAGTTCCAGCTTCTCAAACCTCCATTGATTTAATTGGGTGGATGTAAAATGAGACCAAAGGAAATTCATGAATGCAGCCTGTGATGATGATTGTCTTGTTCATGAGATCCCTGTTTTCCTATTGAGACAATAGCAAGTTGTTTTATGTATACTACCCCTTTAATCTAGGGATGTGGCTTTTGGAAGATTCTTAACCAGTGAAGACTAGCCACGAGATATTTCGTCACAAGGTCTATGGGTAATGCCTCAAATTAAAGCAAGGTCAAAACCGTCGTTCAATGGCCTGTCAAAAGGGCCATGTCCTGACAAAAATGATATAGATGCCCTCTTTTGTTTTAAGCTGTATTGAAGGAGACTCCAATATTTCCCCACAATAATAATGATAATCATACACTCGGCAAAAACAGTTCTTGAGACACTTATAAAAGTTAAAACTCTACCATATAAATTTTTATTAAAAGGTACGATTATTGTAATCAATATGACGAACATTATTCACTTCCAGTATGACATGAATTAACATGCTGAGCAGTCATGACATGGCTGATTAATCATTAAACAATAGGCAAGGTCAGTAAAAAAAAAATTGCAAGAAGTTGAGCCAGTCAGTTCTTTTCATTGGTGAAAGTTATGTGGCGCATAAGATCCATTGAACGACAAAGGTGTAAAGTTTAATGTCACGTTTGAAAAGAAAAGAAAATTGTCCATCTTGAATACATCACTATATCACTGAATTTTTAATAAAAATTAGTCAATGAAAAAAAAAGAAACGGGTCAAATATTCAGTATCTTGACTAATCCAAAACAGTTCAATGTTTGTTTGTCTCCCTGGATCTGAATGGAGTGCAGGCACATCAACATTGCAGTTCATCTTGAAAAGTGCATGTCCAAATGATGCATCTCATGATGCATCTCTAAGCATTTCATTCATCCATGAACACCTGTTGAAATTGATTGAATGTATGCAGTATCAGAGATGGACCTGAATCATTAGCGTTTGCAAGGCTCATTTCTTTTCAATTTTTTTTATTACTGACCTTGCTTTTGTTTAATGCATGTAATAGCCATGCATGATGCTCACATGTTATTTCAAGTCATTTACTGGAAGTGAATAATGTCTGGTCATATGACCTATCAATAATGTACCTTTTAATAAAAAATTTATTGGTATTTTTAACTTTTATGTAAGTGTCAAGAACTTTTTTTATGCGATGTGTAAAATCATTCACTGAGTCTGTAAGTATATTCTTGCCTGCACTGCAAAGCTCTAGATGCTATTACTACGACAGTATAGCCAAAAAAAAAATTAAAATTGACAGAGTCTTATGTGTGTGAAAACAATGTTGAGTTTTCACTTTTATTTAAAACTTATAATGTCTTGATATTTCCTCATATATAGTGGCTAATCTATTCCGTATTCTAGGGGCTTGCACAAATACAATGATCGATTCACCTTATATCACTTTGTTCTAATTATGAGGTAGTTTATCATTATTAGTACAAGACATGTATTTGCGTGCAAAAAGCATGTACACCTTTTATAGCAATAAGATAAAAAGCTGGGCGATGAAGCTGCAGAGCATATACAACAAACATAAATAACATTTTGTTGCACTGTATCTTATGACACATCAGGGCCTCTCTGTATCGACCATTCTAAAGATTTATGCCAGCTATCCTTAGATCTACGTTGAAGTTAAGACTTAAATCAAAGGAATCGCAGTTACTGTAAGTAGGGAGGATTTTCGGAATTAGGTTTTTTTAGGGTAAGAGTTAAGAATCGTTAACATTAAAATACGGATTGTGCCATTATATTCATTAAATAGTACGGAGTTTGCTCGATCTGTTGGTTCAGTAACTATTTCCCCTCCCCCCCCCAAAAAAAAAAAACATGGTGGCCAGTCACTACAGTACCCAACAATCAAGGCAATGACAACAAAAGCTAACCAATTTTGTTTACTGAAGGGGTCCAGTACGTACCACAAGCTTGATATTCTCCTTATCCATACACATACTTGCCCATCAAAAATTCTCTGGAAAGTGGCCTATAATAATAATGATGCGTCTTGTTTTTGTCCTTCTCTAGATAGCTGTCAAGAAAGGACCATGAGACTTGTCGTTTTAACGTCAGGAGCCCCTTACCAAAAAGTAAGTGTTATTTGCAATAGCAGTGATGTTTGCCTTCACTGTACTTTTCTTGGACTTCATTGTTAGTAATCATTTTCAGTGTGAGACAGGAATCTCGGTGTAATTTGCACATGCTGCTAGAGTAGGTGTTAGTGAACTATTGGGTTTTTTTACAATATATGCCATGTTTATAAACAGGACATGTACTTATACAAGAAACTACACAAATTAAATATAATTTCTAAGAGATATGCTTAGTCTTTGTGATATTTGAACTTAAACACGGTAGTATATTATTGTAATTTCAAACAGTATACACCATATTATTTGCATGTGCATATATTATTTGCATTTTCATTCACTTGCGTACAAGTAATATCCAAAAGTGAATGTTTTCGTGTTATGTTTTGTTCGCAATTTCCTTGAAAATAAAAACCACTCCCAAGATATTTCAGGAATCTATATTTTATTTGTTTCTCAAATTATAGTTGCAAATGGCTATTCAAATGGTATTGTACAGTAAAGAGATTTAAACAACCATGAAATGCGATGGTATGTTTTGCAGCCACTCACTTCAAGACATGCATGGAAAAATAATTTAGTTTATGAATGAAAACCCTGAGTCTATCAAAGCTATTTGATATAAATGTGATCGGAAAATATGCCTGTATGCTAAAAGTTACATGATCATGGTTCATTCCTAGCAAGCCTTGGATAAGGAGTTTTTAGGGTCAATATTCTCGTCAGCAATTTTGCTGTCATTGTTCTACTGCTCGACAATTAAAGTGGTGCTGGAGGATTATGTTTTCAGTTGTCCGTCCTATTCGGCTAAAACTTGTTTACCGCAATACCTCAGAAGCAAAGAATGTGATTTCAAGTATGATAATACCCATTTAAGTCAAAGGTTAACAAGTCACTTAGTGTGATATGCAGTCAATATCCTTTGTCTGTGATATCTCAAGAAGATTGGTAAGCGATTTTCATGTAAATTCTCCAAGTATGGTAGTGCTGGTAGACAGAATTGATTAAATCTTATGGTCAAAAGTTCCAAGGCTCTTAAGCTCAAAGTCTACTTTGTGTACTTTGGGGAATTACTTTATTTACTTCGATATCAATAATAGATTTTCATGAAACTGGCTAGACGAATCGACTCTTTACTTTTGGCAGTCATGAGATCCAACGTCATTTTCTGGTTCTAATGCAGGCATTAATACATAGTAGGTAGCCAGGAAAGAAGGAGGACATTTTGATCAAGTACCGCATCTCAGTTGTATATAACAGTGTGATATAAAAAAAAAAAATAGACACTCGGAAAAAAATATGAAAAAAAACTTTTCATGATTTGGCATAATGTTTTTTTATATGAATATTTTACCTTGACTAAGCCATCAAACAGTGTTGAGTATTGAAAATATTTTGCCATGACGTGACCTGCCCCCTTTTGTCCAATTGCAAAAATGCCATTGCGCAAATCTGGGTTCTATGTAATGGTTAATGCCTTCTTGGCACGATGCGCAGAAGATTTCAACTGATGTGACGAAGTATTTGAATCTCAGCATGCTCAGAAGAGCTCATATTAATTTTCTGTGAAAGAAAGTACAAGAAATGACAGCCAACGCATTCAAATAGCCCCATTAAATAAGAAGAAATGTCATGTTTCAAGTATGAACTGTGAATGATTGACCAAAATGCATTTCTTTTTTTAGGATGGTGATATACTGAACGTTGCTTCATATTTTGTCTGTCACAGATGATATTAGCTCTTCCTGGGTGGAGCATCCGAGAAATTATCTCTTCTGG
>JZLH01S0603887.1:33242-45301 GCA_001188425.1 Eucidaris tribuloides | reverse complement strand
TTTTTTCACTCATATTGCAATGTTTATACGCTAAACTAACCTAACCTAACAAACTACTCCACAATGCGAATATAAACCCACACTTAGAAAAATCTATTAGTAGTTTTTTTTTGGTTTTGTTTTAATTTTCTTTTTTGTCTACCCCCATTTTGAAATAAACTGCAGGGATGTAACCCCTTTTGAAAGTGAAAGTTAGTTTTCTTTGCCAATTTCACAGCTTTTTTTATTCCATCTTCTCATTTGTGTCATCTTATAAAATTTTGTGGAATTTCGCAAAAAAAAATCAAATGTGATGAAAAATAGATGTACCCCTTTTGGAAACAAACTGTTATTTATTTTCAAAAGGGGGTAGATCCAATTTAAATCCGTTTTTTTTAAATTCTCCCATATTGCCTCATATCTGAGTGAAACCGACTTATCCAACCAAACAGAAAAAGTCACGTGTTATGCATAAATTTGGCCAACAAAATTTACTACTTCATGCGAATTTCGGAGCGTCGTTGCTCTTTCGTCAGGGAAACTTGTTTAGTAAGGACCCAGTTTTCTAGGTCCACACTCTTCAGAAATGATATACAGAATGTGTCAACTTCGATTATTCATTTAAGTGTTAATTTGATGGAGAAGTTGCATAATGTGTATTTCCCATTTTTTATTATATATATATATATATATATACAGCAAATCATCTTGTTATGACTTTATTATTATGGAAAGGACTATACCCTTCCACTACTGTCAAGTTCGTTTTAACAGTTTTTTTTTTCATTCTTATTTATGTTTTGGAAAAGTATGTATAAATCGTCATGTTGATTTACTCTATTTTTGACAAAATTGTAATGAAATAGATTTATGATTTGATTGAGTTTACTTGAATTGTGATTTTTGTGATCTTACTTATTGTTTCATATTTTAATCTAGCATGCATGGTAATTGGCTCACATATTTTCCAATCATAAGTACTTTGTGTTTTCATTTTATTGAAAGTGAAAACAATTGAAATGAAATGGACTCATTTATTAAAGTGAAACAATGTGGAGCTTCAATTTAAAAAAAAAATCAAACGTTGATATCTGAGCACATAGTGGTGTTCAAATGGACAAATAAACACCCTAGAATACAAAAGTCTGGAAAGTTACACTGCCAATGACAAGTTATACATTAATAAACAATAAAACTCGGGGCGATTTTTATTAACATAGGTGTACACAAAGTCTCTGGGAGGTAATAGGCAAGTGAATCTGGTCAATTTAGGATTTTCGCTTTTATAAAGCACTAAATAATCATTTTGAAATAAATACAATTTTTTCAGGGCGTTCATTTTTAGTCCCTCATCAAATACATTGGTAGCATGGGGAATCATGCGGCTCAGATTTTCTTTTTTAACTGTGGGTAAATCGTTAGCCAATACCCTTAAGTAGTCCAAGTTGTCAACGATTGTTATTCCTTTTCTTGTTATGTATGTTATTGACATCTGAAGAAAAAATAAAAGAAAATAAAACGAAAGGTTTAATGCGAAGAATAACTGTCCGGGTAACAAATTAAATCTAAAACTAAAGGAAGATATAGCCGCAACTAACAACATGAAGTAAACGAAAGATTTTGTTTTGCCATTACCAATCAGATCGCAGCGAGCGCAGCTTTAAGCTGACTATACATGACCGATGCTCGCGCTCGCGAGTGTGTTATCGCGCCGTGTAAATATGCACCGTTCAAATCGATAAGCTCCTGACCCATTATATAGCGTTCTCGATAATTTTTTTTTTTTTTCAGGGACGAAACGTGGCAAAGTCACACACTTACAACAACTAAAGCCCAAGTTTAGTTTGGGGAGTTTGTTGTTATTTGAAGCTTTATGCCCCAAAGTTCATAACGCCTGCAAATAATAGATTCTGAATGTCTGATCCCCAAGATTTTCGACTATATTTATATATTACACAGCATCCAAAGGGTTTAAAAAGGCTGTAAGATTACGATGTGTTTATATCCTCTTTCTTTCATTTTAGTGTTATAGCTCATATCTTTTGACTTTGGATGCTTAATGTAAAATCATTAGCTGATAAATCTTGGGGTCCCCCCACCGATGATTTTTTCCATTAACATAATACAAAAAAAAAACCTAAAGACATAAAAAGTTACTAGTATATGAGTTTATTACTCATTGAAAGAGCAAGAGTCTGCTCTTCAGGTGAAGTATAACACATACAACCTAAAGCCCGCTTTTAAAACCCTTGGATGCTATAATTTAAGAACATAGTCGAAAAATCTCGACCCCAGCCCCCCCCCCAAAAAAAAAAATAAAAAAAATAAAAATAAAATAAAAAAAATTCTTACCATTAACGTATTTAAAAAACTAAAGAGCATTCAAAATCTATTATTGCAGGGTTAAATGACTTTGGGGCAATAAAGGCTTTGCAAATAACAAAACAAAATAAACTTGAGCTTTAACGAATATAAAGGGCCTTGCTGAAGAGAGTGTCACACAGTACCCCATATAATTTAGGCGCTGCCTTTATCACCATGTACCATGATTTTCACGATGTCATGTTCTCTTGACTTTATTCCTGATATTTGCCGCTATATCTTCCTTTAAAATACAGCCCCACACTATAATAATTGTTTATTCCTGCTCTTTGAACACCATTGCAAATATTAAATACGGCAGAATATGAAAATTACAGGATGCCAGCTCATTACAAATCAAAATAAAAGACTGCTAACATTGCCGTTGATTGTTGACTCAGTTTTGACTAAACTTGAGAAGTAAGCATTGTAACCTCATGGTACAAACCTCCGTATATTGCATTCACGACAAACTTTGCTCCACGTCGCGGATGTCTGCCTAGCTGTATAGTAGTAAATGGTAGTGACCATTACTGGTAGATACCACTCACTGGATCTGGCGGGGTCGACCCGCTCCAAGCGTAACAGTACTCGTGGAGATGAACTTGACCGAACCATTCCATACCTGTACATATCCTCCGCGTAAATCGAAGTCAGTGACTGAACCCGAATGATAGTATCCGACGGGCTTTCCTCACATACAGTACAGAAATAAGTAGGCCATCCCGTCGAGATTAGGATAGTGCGGGTCGATGTCAATGTGAGACTGCGAAGCAGAGCTGTCCCAGATACATACTGCCGCCGGCACGAAGACACCACATCGTTGCTTCCGGCAAATCTGAGCGTCTGTACGAAATGAATATAGGATGGTTATGATTCTTCAAAAGTATGCAAAATATCCCTAAGAGCAAACTATTTAATTATTAATTTCGGGCAGTATTTATCTTTATTGTATGAGGATTTTTCATGCGTGTAAAAGGCTATCATTTATGTTTCATTGATTATGCTTTGTTCATAATCGCCTGACATACAAGTAGCGTAATGAGCTAAAATTTGTTTTCTCCATTCATATATGGCTGCTAGATTAAACTCAATATTCCGTTCACACTACTTCTGAAATGCTGATATTGGCAAGAAATCCCGTCCGTTGGAAACCACTGTTGCCGTTCCAAAGATAACAGAACGTCAGTCCTCCCACGTGATGATACCAATGGTGATAATAATCTTACATCTACATTGCCTCTTAAGGTCTGAGACTGGCGTACTGAGAGATGATAGAATGGTCAATAGATGGCAACATTTCAGTGTATCTTGTGATCTAACCACGTAATCGCAAACCAACCTTATTAATATTGTTTGCAGCGACACCAGTGAAAGTTCTCATAAAGACATTCAATATTTAAAACAAAATTTTGTTCTGAAATGTCCAATTAAGATTATGAATTGGTTATCAATGAATAAACTTGTTCTTAATCTCCAAAAAACAATATTTTATGATTTTCAACTAAGAAAAATATTAATTTTGATGAAAATTGTCATCAAAAGTTAAGATAGCTATATTCAACGTGTACATATGGTTAAGTTACCTTGGTATTACCATGATGATAAATTAACTTGGAAGGAGGCACAGACTGGTGTCTTCTGTAACAGACTGTCTAAAAGTGTTGGGGTTTTTAAACGAAATTTAAAAAATCTTTAATTCAAAATATTAACCGATGGTGTATAAACAACAATTGATTTATCCACATTTAAATTACTGTATATTGGTTTTTGGGCGTGTTTTCCCCCCCCGTGCAATAGTGATTACAATTATGTCAAGATTGTTTAAAGTTGCAGGAAGAAGCTATCCGTATAATACAATTCTGATTTTGAATGCACATACCAGTTGCCACTTGTTTTTGCTTGCCAATAAAGTTTTAAATGTATATGATAATGGCATGACTATCAATAGCAATTTTCATGTATCAGTGTTTTAATGTTTACTAGGCCCTCATCACTATGAAACATTTCTCTCTCAATGCCGTAGTGCCAATACTCAGGAGACGCGAAGTGCTAATAATTTCATCCTACCTCAAATCAGAAAACATACTCTTTCTAGAAATAATATATTTTTTTAACGGTCGCAAAGCAATGAATGCCAACCTGAAGTAATAAGAAATAGTAATAGTGTGAATGTTTTTTTTAAAAAAGATTTTAAACAATACCTGCTTCAATAAATACTTAACCATGAATAAGTTTCATCAGGTTCTTTTTTATGGCAATATTTGGGCAATGTATTATGATGTTTATACACCAATGTAGGAGAATGTGAAAGGAGTATACCTGTCTGTGTGTTTGTGTGTACGTATGCGTGGCATTGTGAGTGAGTGTGTGTTATGTGCAGGGAGGTCCTCCTGGTTTGTGTGTGTCTTGTGTGTGCTGTGTGTCGGGGATTACCTTAGCATATTTAAGCTATGATTTAAATTTTGACTAATTGCTTTTAAATTTAGGGCACTTCCTTTAAATAAGGTCCCAGTAACCTTTCTTTGTGTCCCTACACTCCCTTATTTTGTATGTATAGTCTTAGTATAAGTGTAACTCCATTTTGTTTGTTTTGTTTTCTGTGTAATTTATTTTTTTGAAATTTTGATTTTACTATGTTTTTTATGTTCATGTTTTTTTACGGAAAGTGTTTAAATAAATTGAACTTTGAACTTTGAACTATCTGTGTGTACGTCCCTAAATGTCAGTCGAACCTAACTTTCCCCGCAGGCTTACTACAATCACTAAAATTGATTGCAATACGTGAAATGAATACCTATAAAAAATGATAATAATTATACCTACTACTACTACTACTACTACTACTACTACTAACTCCTACTACTAGCTAGAATTAATTTCATGATCATAATAATGTTAATAAACATATCAATAAAAAATAACATTAAAATTCATGAATATAATGACAATGAAATGATAATAATGGTAATATTGATACTACTCCTAACAATAACAACAATCACAAATATTTGCGAATATGCATTATAATTATTATATAATTAGTATATTTTAAAGTGATAGACCAACATTGTGGAGTTTCATTTATTTTTTTTGTTTGAAATTTTGATAAATCTGAACTACATAGTAGTGTTTGGAATACAACTGTCATGTCAAAGTTATTCATGAATAAACAATTAATACTCGGGCGAGTTTAAAATAGCGTAGAGTACAACACAGTAAGTCAATGGAGAAAATGGGTAAGTGATACTATCAAAACTTACGATTTTTCAACTTTTTGAAAGCACTAAATAATCATTTAATTACATTTTTTTTGCAGGGCGTCATTTTTAGACCTTATCAAAGACAATGGTAGCATGGGGAACATGTAGGCTCAAGATTTATTAACTGTGGTAAATGTTAGCCATATCTTTAAGAAAATTATGCATTACTAATCATTAACATCATTATCATATTAGTACTATTAGAATGAGGACATAGTAGTAGTAGTAAGTAGTATAGAAGAAGTATTAATTATTTTTATTTTTATTAATTACTGTTATTTATTATCATACTACTATAACTACTAACTACTTACACTACTATTGTTCCGCCGAACCAATTACGGCGAAGGGATTAATGAAAAGGGCTAAAACGTTTGTATATGCTTGCACTCCCCTTCCAACACCCCCCCCCACCCCCCGCGCGCGCGAGCGCGTGTGTGTGTGTGGTGTGTTCTAGTATGTGTTTTACTTACTAATTTTTAAAAGCCGAAAATTTACAAGCTCCTCACCACCACTTTACGGCCATCTCAGACCTGTAATGGCGGGAAAACGAATGCTTATGAATAATGATATAATAATAAGTTCATACATTGGCACCACTGCAGAGATGACGGGTCTCTACAGAAGTCGCAAATCTGACAAAAAAATTACAGTCGACACTGATAAACGGTAAGAGTTTATTGCCGTAATGCGTCTGTTTCAAAAAGTAAATACCAATTTGACCAGGTATAAGAAAGAAAACGCTATTATTCTGTGAGAAGTATAAGAAAACAGCTTTATATTCGTGTAAAAGCCGACCACATGCAAATGATGTCGTCTCTCACAACAACAGTTCATAAAGCATCGAGACCAAGGTAAAAAAAAAATTCTATAACCAAAATCGTATTTACTCATATTAAATATAGGTAGATAACAATAACAGTGCTTGAAAAAATCATTGAAAAACCTCATTTTCGATGATCAATATAACCAAAGAAGAGAAGTGCTCATATTTGGGGGCATACACATTGAATACCATTGGATGTAATCAGGCTTTCCGTAAGAGTAACGGTCGCATCGGAAGGAGCAGGTTCAACTGACATGAGTGACGTACACACAGAAACAAAGCGTGAATATGTTTCACGATCTTTGGACCATACATCATCTACCAATGGAGCTACATTGCCTCGAAACTTGCTGGTCAATATAGATGTGGATTATAATCACCATTTGTATCATCGACGTGGAGCATATGACGTTGTGGCTTTCTCGAACCAGAACAGTGGTAGCAACGGACGGGGATTTCTTGCGATGTCAGGCTATTCAGGTAATGTAAACCGAAAAAAAAATAACATGTTGTTTTTAAAATCTAGCAACCGTATACTGTAAACAAAGACTTATTTAGCACATTATTGGTACTATATTTTGTATAACGTAAGTGTGAACAAGCGTATAACAAGAGGTAAACAAAATGAATAGCCTTAGCCAGCTCTTGAAAAATATGACACGACTTTACACGATTAACACAAAGATACAAAAGGCAAAAAACAATGTTTTAAAAAACATTAATATTTCAAAATTGCTAATAGGGACGTTCTCCATCGCAAGTCTTAAAGGTTCGTATGCAAGCATACTTTCCCATATTTCCAACAGACGCACAGCTCAGATTTGGGAAACTAACCGATAGTGGTGTCCTTCATGCGCGTGCAGTATTCGTATTGGAACAGGCTCTGTACGCAGTCTGACATTGACAACACCCCACTATCCTAATCTCGACGAGCCTATTATGAATGCCGGTGGTATGTAGGGAGCTCCGTCGGGAACTACCATTCGAGTTAACTTCATGATTTCAACTTACACGGTTCAGCATACGTACTGATACAACATTGGTAACGATGGTCATCCTATAATCAAGAGGGGACGACCGTTGCCGAGGTCGCCGTGTCTTCTACTATAACACTATGGAACTATACCTCTTACGATTCCCAAAGGCAAGACGTCCGGACGTGGAGCAAAGTTTGCCGTTAATGCCATATAGCGGAGGCTTGTACCATGGGAAAGTGTGTTGTTTTCATTAATTCAGTTTACTGTAGATCGGCAAGAAGTTAAGAATAAAGCATAATATTTGAAATAAAGGATGAGTCCCCATACATGTATGTAATGTATGTATCATATATGCATTGGTGGTTGTGCAATCGTATCTGAGAGATTGGAAATCATATTATTTGAGTTCGCCCTCTGAGGTCCTTTGACAAAATATATCCGTATCATCATTTAATAAATAAGGGTTGCAATGATTTTTTATAATATATTGATCTTGCTATTATGTATTAATTTACTCTCATTATGACTGTGTAATTCGCATGATTACTCAACAACTACTACGCTATGATAAATGATGTTGGTTTTACGTAATGCAGCATATGATTAAGTCAACAACTTGAGGCCAATGGAGAAATACATGAACAGATACACAGACATTAATCAAAATATCATAATTAATATCATTACGTATTATGATATTGTTTTATGTAATAAGGTCATTATGTAATGCATAAGGGAAACAATATTAATATTAAGAATATTACGAATAATAATGATGATGAATAAATATGTGACCTGTCACCTACACGATACCCTGATGAAGTCGCACAACACCCCAAAGTTAAGGAAAGTGAAAATAATGTTGCTAGGATGTAAAATATATGAAAGAGAAGTGTCTTCAAAAAATTCAAAAGTTTTATTTCCGTTGACATGTTGCAAACAGTTTTGAATATTCATATTTACACCCAAAAGTATATTTCTTTCTAGTTTTATGTTTTAATAAGATGTGGGCGACTTTATTAGAGTATCGTGGTGACAGTCCACATATAGAAAAGAAAAAGAAGAAAGGGCGAAAAGTGATTATACTTATGTTAAGAATAAAACAATTAATAATTGCCAAAAATAATGATTACTAATAAAGAAACAGCAATAATAATTAATAATAATAATAAATTTATTATTATTATTATTATTATTATTATTATTTTATTATATTAGTATTACTCATATCATAATCAGTGTTATTGGTCATTATAATACGAATTTATTGTTAATTTTACGCCAATTGATTTAATTGTCAGTATTATTTTTGTTTTTATTATGATTAATACCATGATATTGATGTTTTCCATCTAGTTTTATTGGGCGCCATGCGAACTAATTTTAGTGACCTTTAAACTGTGTTTTTTCGCATACCAAACAAGTATTTTACTCAGATCCGCTAAAGGTAGGTAGATAAAATTGGCAGTGGTTCACAGAATACCGCCAAGGATGGCAAGTGATCAATATTTAGGGCACTAACCATTGTAACCATTAGATGGTAGTCAGGCTTACGTTAACAGTCCTTCGGAGAGCAGGTACAGACTATATTGAGGGACGTAGCATACAGCAACCAGCATGAATATGTGTACATTATGACCGATCCATGCATCTCGCAGCTACGAAGTAATCACGACTTCAAGGCAATGTAGATGTAGATATGTGCACCATTGGTCGTCATCACGTGGAGCACTGACGTTCTATTTCAATGCACGTAAACAGTTACAACACTCAAACGGAGCGGGGATTTCTTGCCAATGTCAGGCATTTCATGGTAGTGAAACGAACAATTAACATGAATTTTGTAATGTAGCAACTGGTATTTTACGAAAAAAAAAAAAAGCTAATTTCGCACAATTATGGTAACTATATTGCAAAAAAATGAACCAAATGTATAACAAAAAAGTCTACATAATGCTAAATTTACCATGCATGAAAAAATTTTCACGTCATTAAGAGAAAAAAACTTGCAAAATACAGTAATCATATTTTTTTTTTAAAAAGTGCTAAGGCATTTTTAAAGACTCGTATGCCAAATACTTTCTCCATATTTCCAAATAGAGGCACAGATTGGGAACTGTCGTATGTGGTGTCTTCATGCGGTAGCTAGTATGTATTGGACAGCTCTGTTCGCAGTCTTACGTTGACAACACGCCCACTAATCCTAATCTCGATGGAGCCTACTATGGCTGTGGTTTGTAGGGAGTCCGTTCGAGTTAACTTCCATGATTTCAACTTACACGGTTCAGCACACGTACAATACATACGTTGGTAACGGATGGTCATCACAATATCAGAGGGAACGAACCTTGCCAAGTCCCGTGTCTTCTAACCAATATGCGCTAGACAATCTACTATAATTCAGATCGGCAGACGTCAGGACGTGGAGCAAAAGTTTGTCGTTAAAGGTATTGCTAACATTTACACACAAACAAAAATGTTAAAACGTTGGTTTCCCCCCCCCCTGCGGTATCACGTGACGCGCTCCGACGTCATCAGGTGAACGCCGCTCTCAGTGGCGAGCGAGCTTGACTTGCGTATAGTAGTACACGCAATAAACGAAAACATTTAAAAGATATGTCGCCTAAAAACAACACAACTTCGAGTCATTTTAATCATTTATTAATGGCAGATTATTTCCAATTATGACTGACGTCGAATCTAATTTTGCATGACAACTAGGCGCCAACAACTAAAACGACTTTTTTGGCCGCCAGGTTGTCAGCCAGAAGCGCAAGACGAGCGACACCGCTGCAGGGCCACGAATATGGGAGATTATTTGGAAACGACAACAATGGGTAAGTAAGAGCATATTCCAACGCTAATGTGTAGATAGTTTAACGTAGATTTGAAGTATGTTATGATAAACATAACTGAAACATGCATTTTGATTAAAATGTCTGAATTGCTTTTACTTTGTCTTTGTTGTAATCACTTGCAATTGGCAACGCCGCGAGTGCAGAGATGGCTTGGCGGCGCGACGCAGCCGATCGACAGGGTCATGCCGGAGTCCCGTAGCTTCACAGGCTGATGCAGGATCAACTTTCTTGCCTGTCAGGGTGGACAAAAATCGACATCGCAAAATGTATACACACTAACCAGAATGTCCGGTAAATCAGACGGCTGCGAAGTAGTTTTTCTTCGAATAAATTGTGATATTTATCTGAGTCGTTCAATTTTTAAATTACAGAATTGTTCGAAGAAAAATTCCACGACCGTCAGATTTACCGAGCCATTCTGGTGAAATGTGTATAGGCGATGTTGATGCTTGTCCCAACACCGAGAGGCCAAAAGTTGAGGCTGGCATCCGGCCGGGGAGCTACGGGGCTTGACCCCTGTCGATCGGGCGGCGCTGCGCCGCCACAACAACACTGGTGACGCCTCGTGGGGCGTGGCAATGCAAGGATAGCAATCAAAGACAGCAGTAAAAATCATAAGACTTTTTCCATCAAAAATGCATGTTCAGTATGTAATGAAATAACATGCTTCAAATTACGTAAAATCTAAAAATTTTAGGGCTTAATATGCTTTACTTTCCATCACACCTCATCACTCCGTCGACTGCTTGCTGTCGGCATTAATGATGGCTCTCCAAAGACGGGCCTGTCTTGCATGATATTTCCATTCCCTTGTTTTCATAGGCCAGTATGCTTGTTGGAGTTGATCCGACAGAATATGTCTTTTTGGGTTAGCCCGCCGCCCAATATGTTCTCTTCCGCCAGTGGGTTTGGTTGCCCACGTGACTAGATTAGATTACCACTCTCCCCTGGCTCTTTTACAGTGAACCGCAAATTGTAGTCGTCTGCATATCGATTTTAGTTTGTGAGGGGCGGGGATTATCCCCCATATAGGTCTTTGTTTGAAGTAATGGGATTTCCACACACATTTAGTAGCAGCCCTTAGCCATCTTTGTGTAGCAGCCCGTCCAAGGTTTTTTTGATCTTCCTTAGTTACGGATCCAGTCTCGGCAACCATACAGGCAAAACGGCATTTCCACAGTAGCTTGGAAGAGCTTTACTTTAAGTTGCCTTGAGAGGTCAGACTTCCATTTTTAGTTAATTTGTTAGCACGCCTTCGCATGCTAGGCTTTCCTCACTTTTATGTCTTGTGTCCGTGGATTCACAGCCATGATCCCAAATACTTGAAGTTGTCTTACTTTCTCAAGGTGCTGTCATGTAGCAGTTTGTATTTTAACATTGTTGGTTGATTAAGGTCATGAATTGCGTTTTCCTTTGGGCATTCATATGTAAGCCTACACAGAGTGCAGGCTTTCTCCACATTTACTAGCAGTTTCTTGAGCTTGTGCAGCTGTGGTCTGATCAGGGTAGAGCTATAATCATCAGCAAAATCTATGGTCAGTAAACACACAAAGGACGCTACTGGCGACTTTGTCTAGGTACTTTATCTTATATCTCTCTATATATACTCGTCCTTAATTGGCACACCTGAGGCAGTAATCTAATACAATTATGAACAAGTATGGTGCAAGAGTGGGTCCCTGAAGATCCGCAAGATGTTAAACTCTTCTGAATGCACGCATCAGCCGTTACCACTTTAGCCTTGTAACCCTGAATATTGTCATCAATTGTACAATGGGATATTGTATCTGGAATT
>JZLH01S0603887.1:834-13413 GCA_001188425.1 Eucidaris tribuloides | reverse complement strand
TGTTCTCATTAGGCCTTGGTCGTAGTAGCAGTTGCGACTACCTGCGAACGAGTTATGACGAGTTATCGCAAGTGATCGTGAGTAAGCGCAGGTAGAACGTGCGAGTTATCGTACAACAACCATGGTAATCACTTGTGAACGCAGATGGACGTGTGATTGAAAATAGGTTTTCAAACCGGTTCAATCTCCAGCTGTGATTAAAGTGATCGCAAAGAGGTGGCAAGTCTTCGCAAGTGATCGTGCGAGCATCTTGCAATCATCGTACAATAGTAGTGTCACTACTCCAAAAGCGTACGATTCGCAATGTCACTCATTCTGATTATTTATCTCACACTGAATCTGTATCCCATCATTAAATAGTCTGATAATACATGTTCAAGATTATACACACCTTTTGAATAGGCATATTCATGTGTAGAAATACTTTCAATCTCCCATTAATACTTGACTTGAAAACAGGTTTCTTTTTAATACAAACCATACATTCACATTTTAAAATTATGATTTCGAAAACCATAGAATAATATTTGCTCAAAAACATATTCGACATTATGGTCCAGATACCTGGAACTCCTTACCGCAGTACTTGAAGCAATCTCTCTCTCTCTCTCTCTCTCAACTCTTTCAACACGTCCATTACAAAACATTTGATACATAAATGTAAGCCTAATTAATCCAAAGGCCTACATGAAATTCAGATTTATCAGGGAGAGATAACTCTCCATTCCTGGTAAGTTGTCCATACTCTGTTCTTCATCTAATTTATAAGCTTTATTGTTATTATTTTGTTATTTGTTACACGAACTCATTTCAAGTCTTTTCAAGGGCAATACAAGGTAAAAAAAAAAACTTTGTTTAAAGTATTTTAAATAAGTGTTTACCGTAGGGTAAGCCTGTCACTCTAACAACATTGTTTACATTTTTAAACAACGATGATTGTTGAATCCGTCTTTTAAACAATATTGGTTAAGATTTGAACAACGCTGTTCAATCATTTTTTTTATTGCATACCAAACCGTATTTGCTAAGATTTGATGCACCTAAAGAAAGGTAGAAAAAAATGTTGTGTTTGAAAGAATGTTTAGGAAACTTTATTTCGATATTGATATACCCAAGGATGACAAGTGTTCAATAGTTTGGGGCATAACCAATGTAACCATTGGATGTATCAGGCGTATGTAGAGTAAACAGTCCATCGGGAAAGCAGGTTCAACTGACTTTGAGGGACGTACATACAGCAACAAGCAATGAATATTTTCTGATCTATGACCATTCATCGTCTACCTCTAGCACCTATGTCTCATACCCAAGGCAATGTAGATGTAGATATATCACCATTGGTGTCATCACGTGGAGCACTGACATTTTATCTTGTGGACAGCAACAGTGGTGCCAACGGACGGGGATTTCTTGCCGATGTCAGCATTTCAGGTAAGTGAACGAACAATTACTGGGATGTAAATGTAGCAACAGTATATTATGAAAACTATTATGAAAAAATATTTTGAAAAAAACACATAATTGTAACCATATTATTAAATATTGTATAGAGTTACCCAAACACGACTACTGCAACAAATTCCTCTTCACGTTTCATATTCAATTCAAGACTTTTAAATACTCTTGGCAACCAGAACCAACCAGGTTCCCATGTGTGTCACACTACCTGGTTTGATTATAGCTCTTGTTGTAAATATATTGAGGAACATTACTAGTACATCGAATACTCATGATTGTGAAGCGACGTTTTTATGTTTCTTCAGGGCAACTTGTTCGACGCATTGAACATGACTTAAGAAATCAAGCATGCAATTTATTCATATACACATGGATTTCTGTATTTTACACAGACGCTCAGATTTGGGAACCAACTGATGTGGTGTCCTCGTGTGGCGGCGGTATTGTATTGGACAGCTCTGTTCGCAGTCTTACATTGACAACACCCCACTATCCTAATCTCGACGTGCTCGATATCAGTGCAACTGGTATATGTAAGGAGTCCGTCGGATACTACCATCCAGGTTTGTTTTTATTGATATCGACTTGCTTGGTTCAGTAGCACGCGTAAATGTACGCGATGCTGGTACTTGGGTAGGCCCATGGAGAGGGACGTCTTCGCCAAGTCCAGTGTTCTCTACCAGTAACATCACGAGCATCTACTACAACTCAAATCGGCAGACGTCCAGACGTGGAGCAAAGTTTGTCGTTAATGCCATACACGGAGGTTTGTACTATGGGATACCTTGTTGCTTACATATTATTCAATTTTTAGCAGATCAAACAATGGTAAGAACAAATTTATTATTTGATAATCGATGGGTCCTAAACAATTTGTATGCATTAGTGGTGTGCAATGGAATCTGCGGAGCTGGAAAGTCATATGTTTTCTTACCTTGACGTCCTTCGACAAAAAATACTTACATATCATCATAACTATTAGAATTATCATTATAACTTTGTATTATTATGATTATTGTTTATGTTGCTATTATATTTGTTATTCTATGATTACTGAAACGACTAATACCTTCACAAATGAAAATGATGCTAATTTGACATAATGAATAACATGATTAAATCCACAACTTGACGCCAGTGGGGAGTAGATGAACAGATATATATGTACATAATCATTAGTATCGTAATTATTATTATCATTATCATCATAATTATTGTTTTCATCAACATCGTCATTAATAATAATAACAGCAACAACAATAATGCTGATAATTATAATAAGAAAAAAAATAATAAGAGGGAGAAACGCAATGATAGTAATAATAAGAATAAGAACAATTATAATGGCCATATTGGAAGAAATAATAAAAACAACAACAACAATGATAACAGTAATAATAATATTATTAATAATAATAGTAATAATGATGATGATGATAATAATAATAATAATAATAACAATAATAATAATAAAGTTCGACTAACCTTGAGGACGTACATACAGCAGCAAGGGGTGAGTATGTATACATTAATGATTATCCATCATCTCTTAGCTACCAGGTCTCAGACCTAAGAGGCAATATAAGTAGCAGTAATAGTAGGCTCCGTCGAGATTAGGATAGTGGGGTGTTGTCAATGTAAGACTGCGAACAGAGCTGTCCAATAAAATACTGCCGCCGCATGAAGACACCACGTCGGTTGATCCCCAAATCTGTGGGTCTGTCGGAAGTATGAAAAATTATGTGTATTTGATTCTACAAGACTTGGATAGAAAATACCCCAAAGCAAATTCAAAAATGTTGCAAGAGATTTTTGAAATACGTATTTTTTTTTCTCCATTGTATAGGGAATTTTCATGCGTGGCCAGGCCACCATTATGTTTATGTTTGCTATGCTCTTGCATTCATATTCCTTACATACGTATAACAGTTGCGGTGATGAACTAAATCAGTTTCTCATAATATACGGTAGCTAGATTTAAAACTGAGTTATTGTTCCTTCACAATACCTGAAATGCTGACATCGGCAAGAAATCCCCGTCCGTTGGCACCACTGTTGCTGTCCACAAGATAAAATGTCAGTGCTGCACGTGATGACACCAATGGTGTCATATCTACATCTATATTGCCTTCAAAGTATGAGAGTTGGTAGCTGCGTGATGATGGATGGTCATAGATCTGAACATATTCAGTGTATGTTGTATCTGTGTGTACGTCCCTAAATGTCAGTCGAACCTACTGTCCAAATAGGCTGCCTCTGGATCATGAACGTAACTGATTGTAAAACGGACAGATAAATTCTTATACTGATGTTTATAAAGACAATAACAATATTAATAATAATTGCAAAGATGATGATGCTGCTGATGATAATAATAATAATACAAGTAATAATAATAATGATAATAATAATAGTAATAATAATGATAATAATAATAATAATAATGATAATAATAATAATTACAATAATAATAATAATAATAAAATAATAATGATTATAAAATAATAATAATAATAATAATAATAATAATAATAATAATAATAATAATTCAAGGAGGCTTTTAAAACAATTTTCGAATGTTTACTTAAGTAGTTTATAAATTGATTCAAATTTGTGAACATTCATTCGAGTCAGGCCTTTAAAACAACTTTCAACAATATTTATATGTTGTGTGTCGGAATTTTCGTTTGATATAATAGAAAAATAGTTTTAAAAATGAAAATGGTAATAAAAAATTAATTTACAATGACAATAGAAAATCAATGACAACACTTGTAGTTACTAGTAGTTACACTTGTAGATACTATGACCCCTAATACAATTACGTTATAATAATGATGATGATTATAATCATAATAATAGTAATAGTAATAATAATAATAATAATAACAATTGATAATAATAATAATAGGCCTAATCATATAATAATAATAATAATAATAATAATAATAATAATAATAATAATAATAATAATAATAATAATAATAATAATAAATGATGATTGATAGTTTAAGGGGAATTTCAGACAGACTTCCTAATATAATACTGGTAGCCTTACCATACATGAAAAACCCTTACAAGAAGTACACAATTAAGACAAGGACTTGCAAAATATACAATAAAAATCAATCCCTGTTATAATTTCAAATTTGCCAAGCAGCGTTATCCATCCAAGTCTTGAAGATTCGTATATACATACTTTCCAATATTTGCACTAGATGAACAGATTTGGGAAGCAACTAATGTGGCGTCTTCATGTGGCGGCAGTATTATATTGAACTGCTCTGTTCGCAGTCTTACTTTGACATCACCCCACTATCCTAATCTTGACTGAGCCTATTATGTCTGCTGGTGGTATGGCGGTATGTAGGAGCCCATTGAGAACTACCGTTCGAGTTAACTTCACTGATTTCAACTTGCATGGTTCAGCATACGTACAATACTACATTAATAACGCATGGTCTTTCGGGGGGGGGGCACTTAGTATAATTGTGTGATACGTATGTGCCGCGGTAGAGACCCCCATTTTCAGCCTAAATTTCCTTTCCAGAACATCTCAATTTCAGAAGTCACAGAAAAAAAAATGATTTTTCCAGTTCCAGAGACCCTCAAGTTTGCCGTTTCGCTTCTAATTTTTTCTCTCGGCCGCGCCGCTTCGCGGCGCGGCCGAGCCAGAGCATAGCCTTTTTAGCACGGCGCGCTAACGGAGCGCCGGAAATTCGCCGCGATGCAGTTCCAGAGCATAGCATTTTGAGGTTTTCTGAAGCCTTAGCCCCAGTTCCAGAGCCTCCCATTTTTCGTTCAAGCCCGTTCCAGAGCCCCTGATTTTCGATTTCGGTGCGGCACATAGGTATCACTTTGTAAGTCCGATGCCCCCTCCCGATGGTCTTCCAATACGCCTTGTCAAGTCCGCGGTCCTCTACCAGTAACGCAATCAGGCAATGAAAATCTACTATAATCCATATCGGCCGCCGTTGTCAGGACGTGAGCAAAGTTTGCCAATATACGAAGGTTCGTACCATGGGATACCATGTGTGCTAAAATCATATTCAGTTTTTGGAGCTCGACCAATGTCAAGCAATAAACGTGTAATAATTTATAATATATGGGTCCGAAACATGTATGTACTATTATGCGTTGATGGCGTGAAATAGTATTTGAGGAGCTTGAAAGTCATACGTTTAGCTTTCCTCAAGTTTACCTTTTAGGTCCTTTCACAAAAATGCATACATATCATTATCATTAGAGTTATCATTGCTATTTTTTGTGAATATAATTATCATTGATTTTTGTATTATTACTCTCATTATGAATATCGTTGTTTTATGATTAGTGCAACAGCTACTACTTCGAATGTAAATTATGTTGGCTTTATTAAATGCGTAACATGATTAAGTCGACAACTTGACTCCAATGGGAAATAAATGAACCGATATACATACTCTATCATTGTCATTTCTAATATCATTTATATTATAACTATTATTAACATCGATAATAATAATAATAATAATAATAATAATAATAATAAAAGTAATAATAATTATAGCAACAATGCTAATAATGACAAAATTATAATCATAATGATGATAATAATAACAGTAAGAAAAAGAAGAAAAGGAGGAAAAGTAATACAAGCATTGATAACACTAAGAATAGTAATATCATAATAAAAAAATCAGCTCTCAAGGCGCAATAAAAATGGAAAAACAAATATCCGTTTCAATGTATTAAGAATAAGCATGACTACAATACTAATTGTAATCACAGTAATAATAATAATAATAATTATCATCATCATCATCATCACTATTACTCATATAAAATTATGACTATAGTGATTATAATTGTAATTATTTTTATTATTATTATTGTGATTATCATTAGTATTGAAGTTATGCTTATTCTTATTAATACATTGAAACTGATATTTGTCTTTCCATTTTTATTGCGCCATGAGAGCTGATTTTTTTTAACCTAAATACTCTGTTTTTGATTTTTGCATACTAAACCGGATCCACCTGAAGACAGATAGATTAAATGCAGTTCTCAAACGGAAACATTAAGGGAACTTTATTTCGATCATTATATACCCAAGGACAACAAGTTCTCAATATTTTGTGGAATACCCATTGTAACTATTGGATGTATCAGGCTTCTAAAGAGTAAACGGTCCATCGAGAACGCAGGTTCAACTGACTTTGAAGTACGTACATACACCAGGCGGTGAATATGTTAACGTCTATGACCAATCATCAACTACCACCTACAAAATCTCGGAACTTGGTGGCAATATAGATGTAGATATGTCACCATTGGTTTCATCACGTGGAGCACTGACGTTGTATCTTTGGGACGGCAACAGTGGCTCCAATGGACGGGGATTTCTTGCCGATGTCAGCATTTCAGGTATTGTGAACGAACAATAACCGAGTTTTAAATATAGCAACCGTATATTATTAAAAACTAATTTTAGGTCTATTATGTATGTAAGTAATGTGAACCAAAGTATAAAAAAGGTTAACATAATGCTAACCTTACCACACATAAAACATTCTCAAAAATTAAAGAGAAAAGCTGGCAAAATACATATTTCAAAAACCCTTTGTTATATTTTCAAATTTGCTAAGGGGCATTTTTTATTCAAGTCTTAAAGATTCGTATGCACATATTTTCTAATATTTCCAACAGACGCACAGATTTGGGAACCAACCGATGTGGCGTCTTCATGCGGCGGCAGTATTGCATTGGACAGCTCTGTTCGCAGTCTTACACTGACATCACCCCACTATCCTAATCTCGACGGAGCCTACTATTCGTGCTACTGGTATGTAGGCAGCCTGTCAGGTACTACCATTCGAGTTAACTTCACTGATTTCAACTTACACGGATCAGCAAACGTACAATACAACATCGGTAACGGATGGTCATCACAAATCAGGGGGACGACCTTACCAAGTCCCGTGTCTTCTACCAGTAATGCTATGACAATCTACTATAATTCAGATCGGCAGACGTCAGGACGTGGAGCAAAGTTTGTCGTTAATACCATATACGGAGGTTTGTACCATGGGTTACCATGTTGCTTACATTATATTCAGTAGATCAAACAATGTTGCAATGCCAACAGGTCAAGAATAAAGTGAACATTTTGATAATGGACGGGTCTCATACATGTATGTACTATTATGCATTGGCGGTGTCTAATGGTATCTGAAGCGCTGAAAAGTAATTTGTTTTGTTTTTCTTTGAGTTCCTTTGGCAATAATATAATGATATAATATCATTACTATTACTGTCATTATTGCCATTTTTTGTAAAAAAATATTGTTGTTAATGTTACTGTTATTTTTATTATTACTGTTTTCTTTCCATGATTACAGCTTTCATTCTATGATTACTGTTACTATTACTACCAGTTCGAATGAAAATGACGTTGGCTCGATATAATGCGTAATATAATTAGGTCAACAACCTGATGCCAATGAAGAATAGACAGATAGGTGACCAGACAAACGTACATTGTCGTTTTTATTATGGTTATTATCATCAATATTGCCATTTATTATTATTATTATTATTATTATTATTATTATTATTATTATTATTATTATTATTATTATTATTAATTTATTGTATTTATTTTGTTGTTGTTATTGCTGCTGCTGCTGCAAGTTCTAAACTCACCGTATTACGATGATTAATCTTGAAGTAATATATCCTTGGCTTGTACATGCAGTAGGTCTGGCGGGAAAGTAGGTTCGGCTGACATTGAAGGACGTACACACAGATACAAGATTCACTGAATATGTTCAGATCTATGATCATCCATCATCTCTCAGCTTCCAGGTCCCAGACCAAAGAGGCAATATCGATGCACATGTATCACTATTGGTGTCATCACGTGGAGGACTAAAATTGCGACTATATTGTTTTGCATACCCCCCCCCCCAAAAAAAAAATAAATAAAATAAAAATAGAAATAAAATTAAAAAATACAACGTCAAATTTTCTAAAACCTTCATGCAAGAGTATTATGTTTAAAAAGCGTAAAAACCGTAATATATGAAATAATACTAACATGCAAAATATTGCGCGAAATTGTGTTATATTTGAATTTGAAAATTTTCTTACCACGCCAGTGAAAACATCGCAAGAAAAACGAAATGTTTTGCCCCCCCCCTTAACACTCTGACAAATTGACATATTATTTTAACATAATGCAAGAATATGATGTAAAAAGCAGCGCAAGGCATTATATTACCAACATATCACACTTACACAACAATCAATTATGTGGTGCACATTGCGCTAAAACTTGTTATAACTATTGCCATTGTGTGTGTGTGTGTGTGTGTGTGTGTCGGGTTTCTTTATGTGTGACTTAAAGGTCTTTTTCGTTTTTGATTATAGGGGCTGATTAGTGGGCTATTCCCGTTGTACCCCCATGGCAGTGTCGGGCGCCATGAACAATATTGTGACGTACATACACAAAAATAGGTGCACAGTAAAAAACAAAAACAAAACAAAAAAAACCATTACATCATAATATTCACATTTTGTTGAATTTGGTAGTGAAGGGTCCAAGCCCTGAATCTGACAGGTGCATTTTGTACTATTTGGAACCTGAATAGAAATCAGGTTTGCATTGCATAGGTCCCACTTAGATAAAGAAACATAATTATATTCGAATGAAGACAAAATGATAATAGTTATAACATAATACCGTCAATCTACATTAATGATTATAAACTAAATATATTTTTTCACATACAAGTTATCAAACAGTCTATAAGCTGCGCGTATAAAATAATACTAAAGGGTGTCGAAGTGGCATCCGTCAAATTGTGGCACAAAACCACAGGCTCTCAATTTCATCGGAAAAGATGCATAAATGCCCTACATCACACTTATGGTACAGGTTCAATGGGGGCAATTTCTTTGTTGTTCGCATATTGACTCATCACAGGATTATAACGATATGGTAATAATAATGAACATGATATGAATAAGACCCAATGATTTAATAAATTGGTGGCATTTGCGAACAAGATACTTGAATTGCTGTTTACACTCTTAAGAGCACTTCAGTCGTCTATGTAATATGATCATGGCACAAGGGAATTATAATTGTAAAATAGCGGGACATGTTTTAATATTTTGCTGTCGAATAGCAAGTTAGACTGAAGTGGTAGTTTCATTGCGGAAGTAGGTTAGGAAAGGACCCTTACCCGATACTTATTTGTCGGTTCCTGCCAATAATCTTTACAGTTATATGGTAGATATGGGGAGGTATGATTCTTCAGAACATGTAAGTCGCCGGTTGTCCGGCAGAAGGGCCTTAACAGTTGTAAAAAAAACAGTTAATGATGTCCAATTAACTGTGTTGTTAATTGGGCATCATGTAAACGTAAGGCTTCCCTTACTTTGTATTATATAAATAAAATTGAGATAAGGTTCACTCCGAGAATAATCACATAGATGACATTTTTAGGATGATTTCCACAAACGCTCTCAGATTTATTTCTTAAGCTGGAATTCCACCTGAAGAAGAGGAAACCTGGAAGCCCCTGTGGAAATTTTATTTCAATTTTATTCTACTTTGTACGTCCTACTATTTAATCTGTATACGAAGAGTTTATTTCCAAAAGGGGTTAGATCCACTTTTTACCGTTCTGAGAAAAATGAGAATTTTGTGTGTTTTTTTACCCATATCGCAATGTTTATGCGTTAAACCAACCTAACCAAACAAAGTACTCCACAATGCAAATATAAAACCACATTTAGAAAAATCTGTGGGTTTTCATCTTTTTAAAGGGTTTGTTTTAATTTTCATTTTTTTTGTCTACCCCCATTTGGAAATAAACTAGCAGGGATGTACCCCCTTTTGAAATTAAAAGTTAGTTTTCTTTGCCAATTTTAGTGTTGTTTTATTTCATCTTCTTATTTGTGTCACCTCATAGAATTTTATGGATTTTTGAATAAAAAAATCAAATGTGATGAAAAATGGATGTATCCCTTTTGGAAACAAACACTTGTTTATTTCCAAAAGGGGGTAGATCCAATTTCATTCCCGTTTTTGTTTTAATTCTCCCATACTACATCGTTTCTGAGTGGAACGAACTTATCCAAACAAACGAAAAAAAAGTCATGTGTAATGCATGAATTTAGCCAACAATATTTACTACTTCATCCGAATTTCGGAGCGTCGTTGCTCCTTCGTCAGGGAAAATTGTTTAGTAAGGACCGAATTTTCTGGGTCCTCACTCTTCAGAAACGATATTCAAAATGTGTCAAACTCGGTTATTCATTAAGATTAAAGTGTTAGTTTGCTGAAGAAGTTGCATAATATGGATTTTCCCAAATATATATACTGCAAATAATTCTTTTAGCACTTTATTATTACGGAGAGGACTATACTCTTCCTCTTCTGTCAAGTACGTTTTGTTTTATTATTATTTATGTTTTGGTAAAGTCTGTATAAATTGCATGTTGACTTACTCTATTTTTGGCAAAATTATAAAGAAATAGAATCATTATGATTTGATTGATATTACTTGTATTGTGTTTTTTGTAATCTTACTTATTATTTTATATTTTTACCTAACATATATGATAAATATTTCACATATTTTCCAATTATAAGTACTTTGTGTTTTCATTTTGCTGAAATGAAAACAAATGAAAGGAAATCGACTCTTTTGTTAAGTATTCCAAGTGTCGAAGATTTTTGTATTGTTTTCTTGTTGTGTATGTAATTGAAGTATGAAGGAAAAATTAATAGAAAATAAAACGAACGTGTAATGCAAAGAATAACTGTGAGGTAACAAATTTAAATCTAAATTAAAGGAAGATGTAGCCGCAACTAACAGGCATAAGTAACGACAAATTTTTGGTTCTTGCCAACCAATCATATCGCACGTGCGCTTGCTTTAAGCTGACTATACATGACCGATGCATGCCGCCCGACGTGTGTTAGTCGCAGCCGTGGTAATGTATGCTTCTTTTAAATTGATAAGCTCCCCCCCCCCCCCTCCTTTATAGCTGTTTCGGCAAGTTGTTGTTTTTTTCAGGGAAAAAACGTGCAAAGGCGTAAAATTAACACAAGTTAACGGATATAAAGGGCCTTGCTGATGAGAGTGAGTGTCACACAGTACCCCTAAATTTAGGCTGCCGTACCATAATTCTCACAAAAATGTCATGTGTTTCTTAACTTATTCCTGCTTATCATGCTCTTTGGACATCATTGCGCATCATGACTGCAAAATATGAAATTAAAGGATCCACTCCTTACAAAGCAGTATTAAAGATTGCTAATATTACCTTGATTCTTGAGTCAGTTTGACTGACTAAGAAGTAAGCAGCATTTTGCCTCATGGTACAAACCTCCGTATATTGCATTGACGACAAACTTTGCTCCACGTCCTGATGTCTGCCTAGCTGAATAGTAGTAGATGGTAGTGACTTACTGGTAGATGACACGGGATCTGGCGGGGTCGACCCGGCTCCAGCGTATAGTACTCGTGGAGACGATGTGGACGGACCATTCCATACTATTTACGCGCAGGAAATGTACAAGTCTTGTACATTTCCTGCGCGTAAATCGAAATCAGTAAACTGAACCCGGATGGTAGTGTCCGACGGACTCCTCACATACCAGTAGCATTGATACCAAGCTCCGTCGAGATTAGGATAGTGGGGTGATGTCAATCTAAGACTGCGAACAGAGCTGTCCAATACAATACTGCCGCCGCATGAAGACACCACGTTGGTTGGTCCCCAAATCTGAGCGTCTGTGTAAATTGGAGAGGGATGATTTTTCAAAGTCTTGTAACTATGAACAATATTCCAAGCAAATTTGAAAATATAATATGGAATTTTGTATTTAATTGGCATGTTTTTTGAGAATTTGTCATGTGTGATAATGCTTCCATTATGTTGCGGGTTGTCTGGCAAAACTGTCCTAACATACCGTATGTTCCTGGCAGGAGGGCCATAACTGTATATTTTCCTGTAACTTCTCTTGTTGAATATTTGCACTTAAGGTTACTATGACAGTATAAACTTATCACAACTGGGTAATCAACACTTTTAGATATTTTTTTATCTAGAATTATCTCT
>JZLH01S0603886.1:28116-39495 GCA_001188425.1 Eucidaris tribuloides | reverse complement strand
GATGTTGACTATTGACCCGACAACCTTTATCATTCTGTGTCCAAATTTGTTTAACGTAATTCGATTTTCTATGTCATTGAGATATTGACATAAACAGTTTTGCAAATTGAAGTACAATAGATGACGTCACGGAATGACTTAAATTCACATATAATGACATGATCTATTGTCGAATTATTTCATGAAATGATCATGGTGTAAGTTCCAATAATGACAGAATTATGTCTTCTGAATATTTTGGGACACAAAAAGTGATGTCCGAAATGAAGAGAGAAGAAGAAAAGAAGACTTTTGTACAAATCAATGGTGCATCCGCAACGTTGATACCTTGCGGAAATCACCATTAATAATAATATAAATATAATAAATTGATAAATGTTTACATACCTCCACGCCCTCTAAGATCTGAAGACCAAAACTTACTCCAGAATCCCCCGATATACCACCAAGTACTACGGAAGAAGGTCCTTCGCTGTCCTTGCCCCCACATTGTGGAACAGTTAACCAATTTACATTCATAAGGAATCTTCAGCTGGTCAATTCGCTTCTTTACTCAAAACATACCTTTTCACCATGTAAAATTTTGTAATTCTATGTCTTGTAGTTTAATATTTTTTAGATTTAATATGTACCGTAACTTTGTGTCGTAGCTTAATATTTTTTTGTAAAACGCAGAGATTTCATACAATGCGCTATATAAGCTCAAACTTCTTCTTCTTCTTCTTCTTCTTGTCATTATCATTATTATTATTATTATTATTATTATTACTATCATCATTATCATTGTTATTATTATTATTATTATTATTATTATTATTATTATTATTATTATTATTATTATTATTATTATTATTATTATTATTATCATTATTATTCTCATCATCATTATTAACAATAATAAAACACAAACACAGTTCAATGACCTACTATACATTTATCTCTGAGCTCTACAATTCTATTCCTCATTCAATCTTAGATTCGATTAAAATCATATACGGTAGTAATCAAATCTATATTTCTGAAACTTATGAGGGAGTGTTATGATTAGCATTTAGATAGGCATCATATCCCTATGCTAACGCTCTGTGGTTTATTTGATCTAATAAATGCTCTTTTAGCATTTATAAAGTGCTGGCCATTTTGATGTTATTTCAGTTCAGTTCAGTTCAGTTTTAATGGCCCTTGAAATACAATATAGCATTATTCTAGTTCTGGTGTATTTTATACATACTTGTTTCAGATCATAAGAACAAACTGTAGTACAGTCTACAATCCTACCAAACTCGCATTTATGATAGAATATAGTGTTTTAAGATTTATGTCACTATTATGTATGTGTGTGAATAAATGTACCGTATATGTATATGTTTTGTCTAGACATATGTGAGCGTATGTCCGTGAGTGAGTGTGAGCTTGTGTGTTTGGGTGTGTGTTTGTGTGTGTATGTGTTTGTGCGTGTTTGTGTGTGTGTGTGTGTGTGTGTTAGGTGGGGTATGTGTGTATATACATATATAATGTGTGTGTGTTGTGTGTGTGTGTGTTGTGTGTGTGTGTGTGTATGTGTATGTGTGAGTGTATGTGTTGCGTGTGTGTGTGTGTGTGTGTGTGTGTGTGTGTGTGTGTGTGTGTGTGTGTGTGTGTGTGTGTGTGTGTGTGTGTGTGTGTGTGTGTGTGTGTGTGTGTGTGTTTGGTTGAAAATGATGGGAATTTTACTGTGTTTCGAAAATTTTTGTTGTTGATTTGGCTGTAGTAAGTGGCGGGCAAACAAAAAAAATTGTTTTGTTTTGTTTTGTTTTTTGTCGTCGTCGTCGGCCCCCTGTTCCCCGCTTGTCGGACGCTCTTGGCTAGTAAAGAAAAATGGGAAGGAAAATTTTTCCCGAAGGATTTCGCCCCTCCTACAATTTTACCCTGGCACCTCCACAATATTAAATTGTCTTTTTAATGTTGCTGGCTTTAAAAAGTTATTGTCTTTTGGTAATGATTAAAAACAAATATAATACGTAGGGGGGCCTACAGCAAAATATGTCAAATGACATAAGACGCATGTTTCATCAAAGTGAAAAAAACTTAAACATTAACCTCGAGATATGAAAAACAAAATGACTGTATCTTTTCTTTTAATGAATTTACAATGTAGGCCAAAAACCCTTCTCAACAAATTTGTGTTGTTTACTTTTCCGCGTTCATCTTTGCAGATCAGAAATACATAGCCTATATTGAGTAACATTTGTATAATATTGGATGGCTTTGAGGTGGACACAAGAAAATATTGTACGACTTGTGACAAATATCGGACGAGTCGCAGACGAGTCCGATATTTTCATAAGGAGTACAATATTTTCTGTGTCCACCGAAAATGAGCCATCCAATATTATCATTATTATCTAAATAGTTTAGAAAATTGAAAAAAAAAAGAAATTTGATAAAATCTTCCATAAATCATCGAGTCTGTCAATGGCGACAACTGTCCACTCTGATTTTATATGTGTGACATCGTGTTAATCTTATCCAACAGAAATCTTCCTCTTACTTGAGTAAATTGTGAAAGTCAAGCACAGTATACAGAAGTAACGATATAGTGTGATTCTTGGGGGAAAAATTATTAATTTCATAATACGTGATGCGGAAAACGGGATCAAGAAACTCGGGATCAACTCGTAAACAAGACGAAAGTACCCGGATGTATGTGATATTTTTCCTCAGCGTAATATTTTCGATATCACAGGCGTCTCACGGCAGCGCGTATACGCGCATTCCTTTTCGCGCAGGATACGCGATAACATCACCGCGCTTGAAACCCCCCATTTAGATAATAATGTAAAATAACCCGGGGGGGGGGGCAGTGTCATTACAAGGTGTAATGCGCGTGTACGGACTTTCAAAATGGACCCTAAACACGTAATTGAAAGTCGATCTCAGAATACCCTATAAAACAAGTATTCAAGTTTGAAAAGATACCCTTTTGAAGTAAACATTCGGTTAAAAGTACACCCTTTTTTTCCTGATTTTGGCGATTTTGATACCCTTTTCAATGTACGCGCGTACATCGTCCGACCGTGAAAAACAACACTTTTTTACGCGTTTTTTCACACGCGCATGGTGTACACGTTGCAATGACACTGCCCCCCCCCCCCCTCGGGAAAATAACGATCGGCTGCGCGAACCTCCCTAGATGTTGCTAAGCTACAAACAGAAAATCTGGGCATCAAATCTGTCTCAAACGTCATTATAATTTTCCACATTAAAAAGAAAATTAACATCAATCCTTTTCAAAATACGTTTAGTTAAAACTGGCATATAATTGGGTGTCAGCTGAGCGCAAAATAATTTAATTATTCATTCATTTTGTTCACTGTTTATACTGAAAGGTTACTATTTTGTCGTCAACATTTGATTAGAAATAGGTAGATGCACCATGCTCATGCCGGTCTGATCATTTTTAACTGTTTTTCTTTATACACAGTTACATTTTCCATTAACCAGATATAAAAATCTAACAAGAGCTTACCAATTATTTCGATATTTGTGTTAAAAAAATCATTACGATGGAGGACAATAATTCGTTGTGTCCATGGATCCTCTGTACCATAAGGCCCTTCTTCCAGGGCTGCCAATCAAAATTTTAATTTTTCCCTACGCCGCATGCGTATTTTCCCCTATGGACAGTACTTTTTCCCTACGCCCAATAGTCCAATTTTCCCCTACGAATCTATGTTTTCCCTTAGAAAAATCCACTTTTCCCCTACAAAGGTATGTTTTCCCCTTCAAAATAACCAAAGTAAATGCAAGAGATTGGTCACGATTTCTTCGCCGCTGATACAGATATTCTTTGAAATCCTTTGGGAATTTAAGAATATTTCTGAAAATTGTCAAAACCCCCTACATCGCTTACTAATCATCAAAAGTCCCTACTCTTCCTCTACGGAAGATTATTTTCCCCGCAGGGATTCCTTACTCCCTACGGTTGGTTAAAATCCCCTACGGTAGGGATTTTCCCCTACGAGAGGCAGCCTTGCCTTCTTCCGTACATGTGACACGTTTGTTCTGTTTCACTTTCTTGTTTTGGTCCCAGGATTGGAGTTCGCCTTTTCTCAGTCCCCCAAATCTCTTCAGTCTTTCATCACGGGTATGTTTCTGTTCTATAATGGCATTGGAAGTTACACCGGTTCACTTCTCGTCATTATCATCAATGCGATCACGTCGGGTGAGTGTGAGCTAGACATTTTGTTTGATTATGTTTAGTGTACTCTAAATCATATTTATTGGTGATCCGCGACATGTCACTGTCGCGGATCAACATTGATTTCGTTAGAATCTTCTTGGTGATCCAACGAGAAAAACACTGTTTATCGTTCGATAAACATTTCAAAAAAATATATCGGTGATAAAAACAGTGTTTTGCGAAAAACAGTATTTATCAGTTGATAAACAGAGTTTTTTCACGATAAAAAAAAAGGTTTATCGCTCGATAAAGAGTGTTTATTGCACATAAACATTATTATTGACTATGAAAATAAAAACTTTTAGAACAAGGCAAATCTATATCAAACCCCTAATCTTGTACATCGCAAAATGTATTGATGTTGATCTAGCATTGATTTGTACCTCACTTTACTGAAAAGAAGTGACAAAAATGGAAGTAGTCTTCAAGTTAGAACACAATGCTCCTAGAATTAAGTTTACTCTGATAAAATTTCATAGTCATATGCATTTTCTCTATTTGTACCATTATCATAAGAAAATACTGTTAGGATCAATTTCTATCAGGACCGGAAACTCGATACTCATAGATTCATACTTGTTTTTTCAAGTAAACGAATTCAAGAAAAAAATCCTGCCAGCCTGAATATATATTGCAGCCAGTGTATATATCGGTATCTCTTTCAACTTATTTGGTTCTTGAGGCATTTTTCACTTCTCCCTCACCTTGCCATTGTTCTTTAACCCCCCTTTCCCTCGTTTTGTTTCTGTCTTCTTCTTTTTTTGGCAGGAGACGAGTGGATTCCTGATGACATTAACAAGGGCCACTTGGAATACTTTTTTCTGGTCCTTGCTGGTATCAACGTTCTCGCCTTGGTTTACTTCTATGTCATCACAAGAAGCTACGAGTACAGCAACCAGTATGATTCCAGTGATGGGAAAACACCATGAATATTATTGACTGGATTCGGTGTATAACAACCAGGGACGTCAGTAAAGGGGGTTGTGGGGTGTGGGTGTGTAGCACCCCATTCATGTTTGTATGAGTCGGCAAATTGACCATCAGTTGGCATTTTCATTTTGCCAGTTGACTAATTTACTACCAGTCGGCATTTTCAGTTTTCCATCCGGAAAATTGACCGCCAGTCGACATTTTCATTTTGCAAGTTGGCAAATTGATCACCAGTCGGCATCTTCATTTTGCCAGTTGGCAAATTGACCACCCGTCGGCATTTTCATTTTGCCATTGGCAAATTGACCACCAGTCGACATTTTCATTTTGCCAGTTGGCAAATTGACCGCTAGTCGGCATTTTCAAGTCGGCAATTTGTAAACAGCTGCGCGACTGGTCTTTGGCTGAAAAAACAAATTTTTTGCTGCAAAAATGTTTCTTGGAGTCTTCGCCCCTCCCCCCGCCCTTATCTGATGCTGATTGGCTGGGATTTTTTTTTTTGGGGGGGGGTCCATGCAAAATGTTTTTGGTCGTTCCTGCACCCGCCTCCTCACCCATTCAAATTGTCCATTGACGCCCATGGTAACAACTGAACCAATGATCGTATTTATCTTTTCAGTACTTTAACTTCATCATGTCGCGTTCATGTACTAGAAGTAAATAAAAACATTAGCAAAGGAATATAATACATAATGCAGCTGTTTTTGTAGGAGATACAGAGGTCAGTTCAGTGCATTAATTAAATAGTGTCTAGCATATTTTGATGAAATTTTAACATAATACGGTCTGCAGTCTCTTAAATACATGCCCCTCGAAGTAACGTATGAAGGCAGTGCAGTATAAAACATAACTGAAACAACTTTTAATGTTGTATAGTTTGTCAGTTGTACAGTTTTTATTTGTTTGTTTGTTTATTGTGTAGCCTAAGGGAAGTCATCAATTATATACAAACGAAACACCTACTTCGTTTTATCACAAGTTAATTAATAGGTGAAGATACTATAGGTTATCAAGTTCAGCAACCCCCCCCCCATAGTGTTGATTTATAGCATATAAAGGGTTAATAATGTGGTAAGGTTATCTGATTTATTCCTCATCAGAAAGATCAGAGTCGTATCTTTCTGATGAGGTACAACTCAGATAACCTTAACACGTTATTAACCCTTTATATGCTATAATGAAAAATATAGTCGGAAATCTCGGGGTCCCCCCCCCCCGAGATTTTTCATTAATTAATTTTTAAAAAAAGACATTCAGAGTCTGTTAATGGTGTGATATGACCTATGGGCATAAAGCTTTCAAATAAAAAAATCGCCAAAACTAAACATGTGCTTAATTATTTGTTTATTTTGAAATGGAAAAAAAATCAATGTATACCTACCTGTATATGAAATGAAGTGAAATGAAATGAAATAATGTCAACTCCGATCTAAATGTTTTTAAAACACGATCAAAGAATTGTTTTATGTCCGAATGCGTTTTTTTTTTCTGGAGTTTGTCTTGGATACTATGCGCAGTAAATCCTTGAAAAAAATTAATCGACCTTTATATAGGTTGCGGAGGTAACACGAACAAAAATTATATGTCCAGTAAACAAGTCAAGGCACACGCTAAACAACGTTCAACAGTGTTCCGATTAGAGAAAAACATGTAAGTAGGAAACTAGCAGAAATTATTTTCGGCCGTTTGGTATAGTTTTAATCGGTTCCTTTTCCCCTTAAGCACATATATTTATATAATTCCTGAAGTGTTATTTATACCCTCAGGTTTCGGACTTTTGGGAAAATATGAAATCAATTAATTCCATTAAATCAAATTCTATCCAGAAAACAGATCTCTATTTCTTTTGTGACTGATTCACAGTTCAAAAGGGCTCGTCTTTCATGTTATAAAAATGTTTAATCTCTCTGATAAATGTTCCCTGCCAGAATTGCTGAGTTCTTGTCATGTGTAGATGGCCTTGAAGCAATCGATTCGTTTGAAGAGGTTCCAGTAATGGATATATCTTTTTGTATACTCACCAATGTTTAGCCAAAGTTGGTATTTATTAGTACTTAATCTACACACTAAATTAGTGTCTTTATTTCATTGGAGAAATCTGTAACTTTCAACAAGGTAATATGTTTCTAAATTACCACATCGATCTTTTTCGTTCATTGTCTTCAACCATACACGCGTACGCAGGGGGTGGGTGTTTGGGGTGTTCAAACAACCCCCCTTGTGGCAAAAGGGGGTGTTTTCAGAGTATCGTAAAATTTTTGAATGATTTTTTCTTTTCAAACCGCTAACCCCCCCCCCCCCCCCCCCCCCCCCCCTGCTGAGCGACTTTTCGGCGATTGAGAGACATGAAGACCGGGAAAAAAATGAAATTTGTGACCTCGGATTTGGAATGAAAAAAAAAATCACTTATTGGCGGCTGGGCAGACCAGGAAAATTTTAGACCTAGGATTTGGCCACGGATAAACACCCCCCTTTGCAAAATCCTGCGTACGCCTATGCTTTCCATATAATATATTCTGCTTACAAAGCTTTCTTTCAAATTTTCAACATCATGACATTGCTTTTTAAACATAAATAAAATGGAAATATTGATATAACAGATTTAATCCAATAATTTCCATTCACGTTGGTTTTTATATAGGGAAGGTTTTGAAAGTATTTTCCTGCAAAGTATTATCAATCGATTTTTCAGCCCATTAGAGCGCATTATGGGTGCAATTCTTACCAAGGTTAAGCTTCATAGTAATAAGATATGATCTATTGAAATCAACGATAACATTTAGTCACATGAGTCTGTTAGATTAGATTTGTCATATAACTAACGTTTTCTTTACTTGAATGTATTTAAGTTTTTTTAACTATTTTCTCTGTATCTACCGTATTTCTTTTCCAGAGCTTTTCACATTAGCAAGTATGTGAATAACAAATCAATATTATTTAACTTCGTGATCAGATATGCAGAAAATGCAAATACAATAGTCATGACAACTGTTTCTCGAAATGTTTACATCAATCTTTTTTATCGGAAGAAACACAAATTAATGTACATGTAGACGCTTAGTTACAACTCCTATCCCCTGTGTGCCTTGAAATTAGTCAGCAGTGAAATAAATGAGCAGAGATAATAATTCTTTTTATTAGAGTAATGAAGCTTTCCATTGCTATTGTTCAATCATGAATTGATTAAAAATCTGAAATGGCTTACTCATCGATGGAAATATTTTAAGTGTTTCCGTTTAAGGAAAAAAGGTCAAGTGACGTCGACAAAGTGATGATACATCTTATGACAGATAGATGATGCACTTATTGCAGTTAGATGTTTTGGTAGGCAAATTGTCATTGGTTAAACACGTTCAGTTAAGCCAGCATGACATTTTATCATCATGATTATGCAAGCAAAACCTATCATTGAGATTTTACGATGATTTGATTCGATAAGCAGATTCTCAGAGCAGAGGATAAAAGGGCGCTTCGCGTGGCCAGAAAAACGATATTTCCCAATTTTGTTCTACACAAGATTATATACATTACCGAAAGCAGTTGACGAAACTGACTCAGTTTGTAGAAAGCCTATATACGCCTGTTCACTTACTGCCACAGCAACGAATATTATTACTTTGCAAGAAACACATTTGTGGTAAAACTGAGTACATTTCAGAATTTGCAAAAGAACATTGAAACCAAAATGCAATCGACTGACATCGTTTCATTGGTAGAAAGAGCTACTGAGATAATTCCAGAATTTACCGATCAAAGTATGCCAGATATAAGTTCTATTCTCCACCCGACGAAGATTGAGCAGGAAAATTACACTTATAGAATCTTTTCTGCCGTCTGCTACAGTATTTTGTGCATCATGGGAGTGGCGGGAAACTCACTCGTCATAGTTTCCATGATGTTGAGCCGAAAGCTCCAAACCACCACAAACGTTCTGGTCCTGAGCCTGAGCATCGCAGACTTCACGCTGTGCTTCAGTCTCCCGCTCCAAGTCCTGGCTCTGATCGATTCTGGCTGGTCGCTGCCTCCTGCCGTCTGCGTGCTAGCTTCCGTCATCCTGTACACCTCGGTGTTCTGCAGCGTCCTCACTCTGACCGCCATCGCTTTCATCCGCTGGTACGTCATTACGAAGTCCATCCGAGGACATCATGGCGTCCACACCCCCCGGCGCATCGCTGCCTTATCGGTCATGATTTGGCTGACTTCTGCATCGCTCATCGTTGTCCCTTTCGTCCTGGGTAAAGGCGACCTGGGCTATTCTCATTACTACAGCATGTGCTCAGTAACAGACGACAACACCCTGATTACAGCCATGATCCAAGGGGGTACCATCATCATCTGCCTCGTAGTCATCGCCGTGTTCTATCTCCTGATCTTGCAGTTCGTACGACGAAACAACCGTAACCTACAAACCAACTTCTCCGATAAGCAGACGTCGAAGGATCACGCAGACGGCGCTCGATTAAAATCAACATTTGAAAGGCGGGAAATCGAAATTACGAAGAATCTCTTTCTGGTCGTCTGCGCGTACATCGTATGTATCTTACCGACCGGTATCAACTTCGCTATACCCGGCAAAAGTGTGGCCACGAGATACACAGCGATCGTCACTTTATCAAACAACGCCATCAATCCAATCATCTACGGACTCAAACATCCCAACTTTCGAGAAGTGTTTCGCTGTATTTTGACCTGTAGATTCTCCGAGATACCTGCTCCGAGCCGACTCCTTCGACAACGTGCTAAGAGTAGTCGAACGGCGACGAGCTTTGCGAGTTCTTCTTCATCACGATGAGGTATCTAATCGAGCTGTGAAATCTAATACTTAAAGGCATAACTTAACAATATTCACAATTTTACAGACAGTTTTAAAGACACTTTGTAACATTGTGGAAGCCACATTAAAAAGAAATTGTCAAACTACTGTATGCTATCTGACATATCTGACAGTGTTTGAATGGAAAAATGAACACCCTAGAACACAAAACTTCAGACAGTTATGCTATCACTTGTAAAATATGTACGGATAAAAATCGGCACATGAATTATTGTCGGCTGATGAAAATTCTGCAACACAGCAGTATATGGGTGAAAACGGGAACGGTCGCTCAATGATTTTCCTTTTAAAAGCTTATAATGATATCAGAGACACTGGTAACGTGGAAATTCACGTAGTTCAGATTTTTACACTGAAAACATTGTTATACGATGCCTTTTACAAATCTTAGGTACATATTCCTCTACACATGTCTTTGATAAAATCTGAAAATGAAGCCCTGGAAAACTGTATTTCAAAACGATAATTTTGGTGTTTGAAAAGAGTGAAAATCTATATATGAGCACCAAGTTTTGCTACGTCTATTCCCCTATAGAATGCTGTTGTACAATTAAACTTTGGTCTGATACATACATGTATTTCTAGTGGGGTGTTTATCCATAGGTATCTTTCCTGTGGCAGCATAACTTTCCAATGTTCTGTATCCTATGGTATATTTTTTGTCCAATCAAGCACGATTAAGTAGCTCAGGCATCAGAATTCGACAATGGTTTTTTTAAACCTCTGCAATGTTAGACTTTGTCTTTAACAAAATGTATAAAGAATACAATAGCAAAACAACGATTTTGATAAGGGGAACTACTAAAAAAAAGACTCGTGTACGAAACACTTTATTTTTGCAAACACGATTCTTACCAGTTACGATAAGATCTTATAAATAAAATTTGTGCATAAATCTGCCAACATGCGAACACGACAAAGACCAGAAAGGGTAGAAGCTATAGCAAAAGTAGAAGCACGGTTTCATTGCTTTTGGATAAAACTCAGCTGTTAAAATCACTTTTATGTAAATTACAATAATAGGTTAAGGGTAAGATACATGTCGTAAACTGGCGTTTGTATTAATGAACCAGTTGCAAATTTTTTTCTCCGTACTCTCATTTCACCACTGCCACAAATATTTTGACTGTTTCAAAGGTTTAAAGGTAAATAATATGATTGGGTTTAGTCCATAACTTGAGGCAAAACTAGTCTAGAATCAAGTAGACTTTGCAAGGATTCTGCTGTGAAAATTTTGTAGTCAAATGTTGACTCATTTTTTAAGGAATTACGACCATTATGCCTTGTGAATGGCGTGTAGCTTTCTGTGGGATTAATTTCTATCGCGGCAAGAGAGAAATTTACGTATGTTCATGCTGGATTCGGCTTAATTAGTACCGGGGTGGTGGGGGGG
>JZLH01S0603886.1:16418-28066 GCA_001188425.1 Eucidaris tribuloides | reverse complement strand
TTGATAAAATCTGAAAATGAAGCCCTGGAAAAACTGTATTTCAAAACGATAATTTTGGTGTTTTAAAAGAGTGAAAATCTATATATGAGCACCAAGTTTTGCTACGTCTATTCCCCTATAGAATGCTGTTGTACAATTTAACTTTGGTCTGATACATACATGTATTTCAAGTGGGGTGTTTATCCATAGGTATCTTTCCTGTGGCAGCATAACTTTCCAATGTTTTGTATCCTATGGTATATTTTTTTGTCCAATCAAGCACTATTAAGTAGCTCAGGCATCAGAATTCGACAATTTTTTTTTTTTTTAAACCTCTGCAGTGTTAAACTTTGTCTTTAACAAAACGTATAAAGAATACAATACCAAAACAACGATTTTGATAAGGGGAACTAGTAAAAAAAAAGACTCGTGTACGAAACACTCTATTTTTGCAAACACGATTCTTACCAGTTACGATAAGATCTTATAAATAAAATTTGTGCATGAATCTGCCAACATGCGAACACGACAAAGACCAGAAAGGGTAGAAGCTATAGTAAAAGTAGAAGTACGATTTCATTGCTTTTGGATAAAACTCAGCTGTAAAAATCACATTTATGTAAATAACAACAATAGGTTAAGGGTAAGATACATGTCGTAAACTGGCGTTTGTATTAATGATTCCGTTGCAAACATTTTTCTCCGTACTCTCATTTCACCACTGCTACAAATATTTTGACTGTTTCAAATGTTTAAAGGTAAATAATATGATTGGGTTTAGTCCATAACTTGGGGCAAAACTATTCTAGAATCAAGTAGACTATGCAAGGATTCTGCTGTGAAAATTTTGTAGTCAAATGTTGACTCAATTTTAAAGAATTACGACCATTATGCCTTGTGACTGGCGTGTAGCTTTCTGTGGGATTAATTTCTACCGCGGCAAGAGAGAAATTCACGTATGTTCATGCTTGATTCGGCTTTAGTCCCGAGGGGGGGGGGGGCATTGTCATTACAAGGTGTACACCATGCACGTGTGAAAAAACGCGTAAAAAGTGTTGTTTTTCACGGTCGGGCGATGTACGCGCGTATATTGAAAAGGGTATCAAAATCGCCAGAATCGGGAAAAAAGGGTATACTTTTCACTGAATGTTACTTTAAAAGGGTATCTTTTCAGACTTGAATACTTGTTTAGGGTTTTCTGAGATCGACAGATAATTACTTGTTTAGGGTACATTTTGAAAGTCCATACACGCGAATGGTGTACACCTTGTAATGGCACTGCCCCCCCCCCGGGGCTTAAGTAAACAAATTTAAGATAAATCCTTTCAGGCAGGAGATTCACTGCAGCTCAAAGCTCAAGTATCTTTTGTTATATATTTCAACCAGTTTGGTTCTACGTGCATTTTATGTCAATGTCCTTTAAGGGAATTCTTTGAGTATAACTTTGAGTATAAAAATAGCGTTGTATCTCAATAAGTATTATATGACAATTCGGTTTAATTTTATGAAAGGATATGAAGTAATAGTTTGTAGTAATAATTTACAGTTGTTGTGATAGATATATAGAATAAGAATGCAATTCTTCTGATTTTTATTGTTCATGTACAAAGTAAGTCAATGATACAGATTATACGATACAATATTTCGATGGTAATTATGTCTGGTAATTTGATGCTAGTCCTATTAGCAGTATCGATAACTTTACTTAGTGGCATATCAGTACTTTACAATCCGTGTTTAAAGTTCACAAGAGAAGGGGTTGCATAAATCTTGCGTCATACTTTGCCCTTAACCTTTCAGGAACATTCGACCTAAAACACATTGCTTAAAGTGAGGACACACAAAACTTAAAGGGGTATTAAACCTGGACATCTATCCGTATATTCAATAAGCAATGAGGAAAAGAAAACAACAAAGGTTTGAACAAATTTTGGTACATATTCATCATGCAATTATTATGAATTGCCAAATGTTTGATTAATCCTTTTTTTTCGGGGGGGGGTTGAATGCTGTACGATACACAGTTTAGAAAATGATGCCAAAGATGCGTTAGAAAATGTATGGTTAGATTATTGACATTTTATGTTTAAAAATTGGACACTGACATCTAGTGATTTGACACGCGACGTTAAGTCTCTGAACACGTTTACAAAGTTATAACAAACATGTGTTTAACAAAGTTGTGTTTCTTGCAATTAACGTTTTCGCAAATTGAACATAATAATTAAAAATGCTGAATATAAGCTTGGATATGATACAAAAAATGTTGCCACTCCTCTCCCCTGTTAACTATAGCATTTCAATGTATATGAAAGTATTAGTAAAATGGAACATATTATATTTTTCTTTTTTCATTTCATTCGTTTATTTGTTTCCAACTGAATGTATAACACAAATGCACGTATTTACAAAGTCATGTTTGTATCAGTTGTAAGAGTGGGAAGGATTGTTAAAAGTCTTGTTTAACACTCAGTAGCTGAGATTTCATGAAAAGGGGGGGGGGGGACGAAAATACCGAAGGCGAAATAATACCCTCGCGCCGTAAAAACTACGCTCCAAGGATGCATATATTGTTAAAACGTGGAATGTATGACTCTGAAATCCCCTCCCCCCTTATTCGTGAAGTTTGATAATCTATTTACATCACAACTTTCTTTTGAAAAATGTTAAAATTTCTTGAAAATGCTAACAAAATTGAAAAAAAAAATCAAATAATAAAAAATCAAAAATCGAGGGGGAGGGTACGTTTCCCCGTTCCACCGATCGCCGTACCAGTATGTCGCACTATCATTCCTCTTTCCACATCTACCTAAGACGAAATATACAGTGTGTATAAAAAGGTACAAGTGATTTTTTTTTAATCATATGAAAATCATAAACCTTGTTATATTGGGTGATAAAGCTAAAATACCATACATTTCAAAACAATTTATTTCATTTCATTTGGTTTTGTCAATCCTAAGATATGATTAATTTTCTGGACTGACACGAAATCACTTTTGTGGCACTGTTACACGTGTACTACATATTTAGATTTAAACTACCTTTTGACAAAGAAACCACTCAAAAGTGTAAAGATGATTATGGAATAGTTCAGGGATAATAATAAACATATTTCAATTATTTCAAAGTTTTGCTACTCTGTTATTTCAATTCAAAAGAGGAGACATTACATCGAGGATATGAAATTGTAACACGTGTGTGGTTTAATATGAAAACAGTGTGTATGTTCAGTCAAGGGTACATGGTCGCACAGCAGCGGCCCTTGCTCTTAAAGAGTTACTGTTTATGTCTTTTTAACATAACATAAAATAAAGTATAACGTATTCTACCAATAATACATGTTTCTGTAAGTTCTTACATTATGCTTTTCTTAATTTAGGTTGTTAATCTGTTCTGATTTTTATTGCAATTAACATATTCTGTTATACTTGTCAATACTGATTTTGACCATTAATACAAAAAGTGGCAATAACCGCAATATTGATTAACTGCATAGAAGTAATCATAACTTTTGATTGACAAAAGTAAATCAAATAAGATAAAGTGTACCTAAAATACCAAATACACATACCTTTTGAGAAAATTTAAAACCTAAAATGATATGCCCAGTAATATTATTATTATTTTCCAAAAATTATTAGTTCTTGCCGTGACAGGCAAATTTGGTGTTACAGCTTTACATGAGTTTAAGTTTTATCAGGGTCAAACTTCATTCAATGCTGGTATATTCATGCTCGTTACTGCTCAAGTAAACAAATTTGAAACAAGCCTTCAGGCCTGGACATACCGTACATTCTAGTTCGTGAGTAGATTGGTATATGTTTCAACTTATTTGGTTCTTTAGACATTTCCAAGTGCCCCCAATTCACAGAAATGGTGGATAAACACGTCAGACAATATGGCAAAATGGAATGGTGTGCGACGCCTAAAGTCTGGCGACGTGTCAGTGTCAGTGTAACGATGTTGAGAAGTGAAATGTTATGAAGAGTGGTTATGTTTATTATCTATGTTTCCATGTATCGAATTATTATCTACGCATGTTAATGCAATTATCACGAATTAATTTCTCCATATGTCTTTTTTCTATCTCTACATATACATCTATACCTATCTCTCTTTCCATTTGATGCATTTCATACATATGATACCATATGGAGAGATAGATAAATAAATGGATAGATAGATAGATAGATAAAGAACTATGTATTATCACCGACAATAATCAAGAATATATTTTCATTTCACTTAGAAATCATGTATCCCATTTTTTCATTGTAAAGTGTTAACATTATTATAAAATTACGACTATATGTAAATGTGCTATATTTTGGAAGTTTAACACGGAACAGTGATGCAAAGGACTGATATATTCTTTCCTGAAGCCTTATGTTAACATTCAGTCTTGTATCTAAGTGATTGTTTGAATCTCCAACTGGAATAGTGCGTTCACTCCCATCTCGACCACTTTAGGAATTAACTCGATGGACAAATATTTAAGTAGACTCGTGTCTTAAAGGTCTCCTGCCATTCAAATGCATGTTAACTTCTGTTGATGCCTATTGGTATAAATTATGTACACCACCAAATCACTAAATATTTCGTGAAAATATGCATCATATATATACGCACATGCTCATAATTATGGAATATTTTAAAGACATTTTAGAAGTTGCCATTTTTCCGTGAACGGTACGTTTGTGATTAATTTTTGCTCACCCCAGGTGAAACAATTATAATCTAAGTATTTCAAGCTTGCTGAGCATTTTGTAGCGTCTGACTCGACGCGAATACCTGTGTTTAAAAATGGCGGTATTCAGAGTTGTTGTTGAGTCACGTGATGGTTACGCGCGTTATTAGACTTGTAACAGATAATTCTGGTGTCAATTTAATGATAAGTGACATTAGATTAAAATTTATCAGTTTTGGGGTTATTTTTTAAATTAATTTAATTTAATACTCTTTTCATGATTTTTTGTGGATTTAAAAAAAAAATAAATATAAAATTGTTATTGCGCTCAAACGTATTTTAGTTTTTACTTAAGTCATCTCATGAAATTTAAAAATTGCTTCACATATATTGCGATTTTTGTGAAATAATCACTTGTCTTGAAAATTTTAGACGATATAGGAGAAAGGACTTAAGTATCAACAAAATATTCCAAAATTATGAGCATGAGTGTATTTTCTAACAAAACTTTTTAATACAAAACATACATATTCTTGCATTACATTTTAAGAATTTTTCAAGTTGTCATTTTGGTGGGTGGGCAAGAGAATATGTTTGCCTCCCTCCCCCTCCCAATATTTTCATTGACGTGGCAAAGGTTTTGGTCCCTACCCCACAGGATCGAAGCCTCTACACACACGCATGCACAAAAACAGCATGCAGTACTTCATGCTTCATGAAGGAATTCTTGCAATTCTGGACATGAAGTTTAAAAATGAATAAAATGAAATAAAACAAAAACAGGCAAGAATTGAAAATATTTAAAGCCACTGGCTAACATTTTCCACAGTTAAAAAAATCTGAGCTACATGATTTTACTGCAACATGAAATAATCTTAAAACTCACATTTCCAAAGGTAATGGCATGTTCTTACTTACGTGTGTATGTGTGTGTGTGTGTGTGTGTGTGTGTGTGTGTGTGTGTGTGTGTGTGTGTGTGTGTGTGTGTGTGTGTGTGTGTGTGTGTGTGTGTGTGTGTGTGTGTGTGTGTGTGTGTGTGTGTGTGCGCGCGCGCGCGAAATCTTCCTATAAAATCAAATATGACACTATCAACATGATATTTTCCAAACTTTGTCATATCACGTATTTACACAAATTAATCTTTCCAGCGCCACTCGCACTTTTTAAAGATTGGGTACATTTACGGCTTTAACGAAATGTTCACATTATACGTAAGCGCATGAGACACAAATGCATGTACAATACGACTCTCTACAATTAACCACTTCATAGTAAGTTTACGTCACAAATAACCCATTACCTATGTAGCGAGGCAATTGAGAGCAACCATTCGTATTGTAATGTGTTACATTAATTTCCTTTTTTTTAAATTCTGTAGGAAAAATTTCACGTATGCATGTCGCATGCAGGTACATGATCCCTCCACAGCTATCAAGCTAAAGGGGAATTCAAGGCATAAAACAAGTTACTTTAAATATTAGCAGAATTTTGAGAAAAATCGGCCAAATATCAACAAGGTTATTCATTTATAACAATCCCTATGATCATTACAAATTTGCAACACTGTATGTTTCTATAGGCCTCCGAGCAACCCTGCAGATGTTCTGCCACAAAACATTTTCGTAATTTTCATTTTCTCTAAACAATCATTTTGTTAATCTCTATTCTCGACGTATATTCAAAATAAATTAGTGGATTTCACCATGGTTTCCCATGGGAAGTGTGTCCCATCCTAAACATTTAAGAAAATGAAAAATTGGTTCTATTTTGCAGAATAAATTTACTGTTCATCTCTGTGTTATCAAATTAATGATAAATAAGATCAAAAGTTTCATTCATTAGTTCTATTTTGTGTAGAACAAAGAACGGATGGTTGCTTACAGTGTATGTCACATCGTTGCCAATAACAATGATCTTTGTATTCATTCATTCTCATTTCATTCATTCTAATTCTGACTTCATTCTGACTTCATTCTCATTTCATTCATTCTAATTCTGACTTCATTCTGACTTCATTCTCATTTCATTCATTCTAATTCTGACTTCATTCTGACTTCATTCTCATTTTCCGATTTTTTTTCTCAAGTTAAATTTCACTGATGGTTTCCCCGATTGTCCCCTAATATTAGCCTGGAATTCTCGTATTCGCGATACAGTGCACCACCTATCGGTCCAGCGAACAGGTCAATTTTTAACTTTACCTCGGGTCGACATTGGTTCTGCCACAGCGTTGTTGCGTGGCCATTTCACCCACTTTATGTCTTTCATCCACGGATATTTTTTCCCAAAATTTTTAAGTTTGGCAGTGTGTGAATTGCATTCTGATGCTTCACAAATGAAAATCCAGGCAAAAACGCAGGAAGAATTCAACTTAAACAGTCTAAATGTCATAAGGTAATATGCGGCATGACCCTTGCAAAAGCGGAGGAAGAATTCAACGGAAACAGTCTATATGCGGCATGTGTTGTAGCTAGGCTTCATAATATCCGATGAGGAATTGCGGATTTCAGCCTGTCCTTCGGACCCGGTAGGTGGCGCACTGCATTGCAAATACTGAGAATTCCCCTCTAAGCTATTTTAGTTTTTCAAAATGTCACATTGTACAAGCTTAGTACAAATGACCTTTGTACTGCACATAACAAAATAATAAATACGAACTGGCTAATATAGTTGTGAATTGATATACAGTCATCTGCAATGGTGCATGTGGCAATAGACGATCGTCGACTTTTTAAACAGCAAGTCTCTCCAACCACGCCATTCGAATAACCTGGAATTATGAGAAAATAACCAAAAGAAATATGCGACTAAACATCGTTGCTTTGTAGCCGTTCGTTAACGTGATGTTATGTTTTGTTTATGTATCAATGTTGGAAACATGAATGCCCAATTCTATTTCACCCATGACTCCATAAGTACATAACGTAGTGAGTTAATCTTTACGTATAATTGTTCATGTTTGTTTGTTTTTTAAATGAATTTGTTGTTAAAAAGAATGTTATAATAATTGTTACCCCCCCCCATTTTTTTTTTGGGGGGGGGAGCATTCTGTCATGTAGTTATAGTGTCATCCCCCCAAAAAACATGCATACTTCTTATAGCCTAAACGCAAACGAACACGCAAAGCACATCGAATATCGTAGGGCCTGTTGCATAAAACTTTTTCCAGAGAAATATCTCTGGTAAAATATGAAAACTTGGTTAAGGTAATTATACGTTTTTTTACCGTATTGGAATAAAACTCTTAATTTTTCTCTGGTAAATGTTTTATACTTGCTGGAAAGAACACAGTGTCCCAGAGTGTGAAACACAACGTGAAACACGATGTGAACACCTTGTGAACACAGTGCGAAATTTCTGCACAGTGTTTAATTCGAGCGTTTTTACATCGTGAATCATCAGTTCACAGTGTGGAACAGAACATCACTATGTGAACACTCTGTGAAAAACCTCACCACAGTGTGAAATCATCTTCACGTACACTGTTAAATTCGGGCGTTTTCACACAGCCGACTATTTGAACCCACTGTGAACACACTGTGAACACACTGTGAACACACTGTGGGACACCGTGTTCTTTCCAGCGGGGATGGAACATGCCCCTGAGGTCAACTTTCCCCAAGAGCTACACACCCGTGTTTGCTGTGATGTACTGGTGTTGGGTCAACCTCTCATTACTCGAGACAGTTGTCCACTCTGTGGGTGAGATGGGCCTCCAATCAGACGCTTTCACACCACCTGAGGTACCACGCATGTACGTACGCAAATCCCGGCTGATTGCGTACAGCGTGTCTGTCATGTTGTTGTACGCTATGACGTCAGCAATGATCATTGGGTAAGCTACAGGTGAAAAAAATGAATTTGGATTGGTCCAATCGGAAATTGGATTTTCACTGGTTTACAGTCATAAGTTCATAACGTTCTACATGTTATTTTCTGAAATAAACACTTGTCTTGAAAATTTTGGACGATATAGGAGAAAGGACTTAAGGACTTATACATACATACATACATACATACATACATGCATACATACATACATACATATATACATACATACATACATACATACATACATACATACATAATTATATACATAAAACTTACAGTTATGAACAAATAAAATTTTACATCGGATATTAATACATTTGAAAACAAGTACAAGTAAGTATAAGTATAAATCAACTGAGAATGAAACAGTATTGGCAATTTTTGATTGATTAAATGATTCTATTTTTGTGATTTCAACAGCACGCACAAGTCATGTGCCGCACAAACATAAACACCCTCATACACATGCCCGTTGATTATGTTATCGTTGAGCAAAACAGTAAATTATTGCTAACAAAAGTTGTGATTTATTCTAATATTGTAACGATAATTATGACGTTATGGTATACACTCATGCTCATAATTATGGAATACTTTAAAAACATTTTAGAAGTTGCCATTTTCCGTGAACGGTACATCTGAGATTAATATTTGCTCACCACAGGTGAAACAATTATAATCTAAGAATTTTAGTAATGCTGAGCATTTTGTAGCGTCCGAATCGACACTAAAACCTGTGTTTATAAATGGCGGCATTGTTGTTGTTGAGTCACGTGGTGGTTACGCGTGTTATTAGACTTATAACTGACAATTCTGATGTTAATTTAATGATAAGTGACATTAGATACAAATTTATTTGTTTTTGGGGGTGTTTTTTCAATTACTTTAATTTAATACTTTTTTCATGATTTTTGTGGATTTTCAAAAAAATAAATATGTAATTATTATTGCGATAAAACGTATTTTAGTTTTTAATTCAGTAATCTCAAGAAATCCAAAAATTGCTCCACATACTGCGTTTTTCTGAAATAAACATTTGTCTTGAAAATTTTGGACGATATAGGAGAAAGGACTTAAGTATCAACAAAATATTCCATAATTATGAGCAGGAGTGTACTGTGGTATACTGTAGTATACAGCGCGTGTCAAACAAAATGTGCAAGTGAAACGCGCCCTCACTTAAAAATACTCAGTGTGACATGATACTTACGCCAATGTCAAAACATAGTCTTAGCTTTCAAATACCGTTAGTTCTGTTCAATTTGTTTGTTTTAATCTTGAAATATGTATATTTAAAAACGAAAGGGTAAAATCACAATTGTGCCACTTTTACTACAGTCCATATAAAAAATAGCACAATTGTGATTTCACCCTGTTGTTGTTTACAACATATTTCGAGATTAAAACAAGCAAATTAAACAAGACAAACGACATGAAAGTTAAGATCATGCCCTTGACGTTGAGGTAAGCGTCATGTCACAGTGAGCATTTTCTAAGTGCCAAATAGGGCGCTTTTCACTTGCACAATTTTTGAGACATGCTGCAGCACGTCTCAATTTATTATTTTCTTAGACACACTGCAGTATTACTTTAATCAGAGACTGTAACATACCCACGTCATCTGGGGAAGTGGGAAGAATAGACCACGGGAAAGATATACGACTATAGGTTTGACAATTTTTATCCAGTGAATCGAATGGTTCAAAAATGTTACAGGATAAATTGATTTATAATGTTGATAAATATCACATAAATTTGTTTGACGGTGGACTTACATTTCCAGTCGTTTGTAACTGAATGTGAATACACACAGCTCGGTTTCGATGAGCTGGGGAGAAACATAAATACGATACAGACTTAAGGAAACGGATCGAAAAATAACAAAGGTCTTATATAGATTCAGAAAATTGATTCACGGCCATGAGAGCCGTTTGATCATAAATGTAAATTAAGGAAGCATAATTTGAACTATAGGACAAAATACTGAAAAATACGGAAAATCCTCCAAGGTACACATAAACAGTATAAATACAATTGATATATCCAAACAATCAATTACATTAATTTCAATTTTCCATAAGGACGAAAACATGGGTCGAGCTTAACTTATTTGGAGCAGACGGTCTTCTTTCAAATCATCAATTTATTCCTGACATTTAACTCCGTTTCATGTAATGCATATTACGCGGACACACAATACTGGTTTTCCTTTTTGACAATTTAGATAAATTTAAAATATATCAATACCAAATATCAAAACGTCGGCATGCGGAATCTAGTATTTCATTTTACTTGGCTTAAAGACGCTATATAACACTGTGGAAGATCCGTTTAAAAATTTGTCGAACTCTGCTATCTGACATAATTATCTGACAGTGTTTGAATGGACAAATAAACACCCTAGAACACAAAAGTTTAGACAGTTATGCTGTCACTAAAATGTGCAGATACAAATTGGCACATTAACTATTCTCAGCCGATAGGAAATTCAGCAACACAGCAGTCTATGGGGGAAAGCTGGAATGGTCTCTCAATGATTTTCACATTTTTATAGCACTTAATGATCGCATTAAACTGCAATTTTTCAGGGCTTCATTTTTAGACCGTATCAGAGACACTGGTAGCATGGGGAATCATGTAGCTCAGATTTTTTTAACCTGAAATATTGTTATACAATGCCTTTAATCTATTTGCCTACTTACCTACTGGCAATATTATTACAAGCTATCCGCAAACCTGTGCTGTCTTGAAGAACACTGCGATCGAAGAAATCTTCAGATTTCAATACAAACAAAGACAAAATATTATAAATATCCACCCTGGAAAGTACGCAATATATTGTCAATATGCTTGAAGGAAGACGTGTAGCCAAGTAAATAAACAGGAATAAGTAAAATTGGTATTGTGAGTATTGTGAGGAATCGTTGGTACATTGGTGATCAAAGACAGCATAATAACGCGAACCGTGTGACATCTCACCTCAGCAAGGCTCTATAAGATTTAACGTCTGTTATTTTACGTGTTTGCACTGTTATTCCCTCCGAAAAACTTGCAGAAGCAGCTATGGGGGGGGAGCTATATCCGATTCAAAAAGTGCATAAATTACTACGGAGCGCGAATTAACACGTCGGCGGCATAGCATCGCGCG
>JZLH01S0603886.1:5634-16393 GCA_001188425.1 Eucidaris tribuloides | reverse complement strand
GAAGTACGAATATTATGTCAAATGCTTGAAGGAAGGTGTAGCCAGTAAATAACAGGAATAAGTAAATGGTATTGTGAGTATTGTGAGAATTATGGTACATGGTGATAAAGACAGCATAAATAAGGGATACTGTGTGACACTCACCCTCAGCAAGGCTCTATAATTTAACGTCTGTTAATTTTACGTCTTTGCACGTTTCTTCCCTCGAAAAACTTGCAGAAGCAGCTATTGGGGGGGGGGGAGCTTATCGATTCAAAAAGTGCATAAATTACTACGGCGCGATTAACACACGTTGGGCGGCATGCATCGGTCACGTAGGGTCAGCTAAAGGCTAGCGCAGGTGTGATCTGATTGGTTGGCAAGAACCCAAAATATTTTGTAACGTATACCTGTCAGTTGCTGGCTTCGTCTTTCTTCGACGACAAAGTCGCAAAATATGACATTTAAAGCCAAATCTGTGTTCTAAAAAGGCCTTGAAATTTGATTATGGAACAGAGAGGTTTACATTGATATTTATTGACCCAACAAATGATGTGGCTCGTTAATTTTCACAATGAATTATGCAAGATTTCTGTCTGGGTGGGTTATGCTCGCACGTTTTGAACCTTTTAATAATACAATAACAGCAAGATGTGATTAAACGGTACCTGATCAATATTTTTTCATTCATGCCATTGTGAAAAGACCCTCGGAAAAAAAATTTCTTTGGAAAAAATGTGGGACCTTTAGAACTTTTTGTGGGGGGGGGGGGTTGTCGGACCCTCCCGCCCCCCCCCCCTCCCTTGTATACACCCATGGATGTTTCACCTTGCAAGGGACAACTCTGCACGTTTTTTTGCACACACCCTGTAGTGTGCATCATCACACCTGTATGCGTCGTCTTTACAGAGAGGGCACTCGTTTACCATGCCATCATAGGGGCATGCTTGCCCCCAACTATGCGTGTACGCCTCACCCGCCGGTGGGACACTGGAGAACATTTCGCTCGTGTCGTTCCGTTCGGCAGAGAATGAATCACCTGTTTAAAGTGATGAAACAAAACTAAATGCAGTTTCTAAGTTGTCGATAATTTTTTTTTTTTCAAATCTAACTTTACTGGAGTAGGGAAGCTAAACACGTAAAAGGGTTTGACCTCGTAGATGTACAACGGTCAACTACCACAGACCCTTTCGCCAAATGGTATACCGGTATTGTATGATTGTACATTGTAAATATTAAACATTGTTTTTATTGTCGGAGTAAAAGCATGATTCGATGCCAGGACTCGAAGCTATTTTTAGGTTTTATTTTCTTATTTCTATTTTTGAAATTTTGGAATTCCACAAACACATAGCCGTGCTAAATGTTTGCATGTCAAGTTCTTTTTCAAGTTTCTTTGACACACGAACCAATTTATGTTGAAGTGCCACATTTTTATGCAGCCTAGTTTAAAGAAACCACTTTCTTACTGGCGTCTTGTCCACCCCCGTGTCAATGAATATCATCAATAGCTGAATTTCCTTATTTTTGCAAAACTTTTTTTTTGCTGAAGTCAAATTATGTGGCATGTCATAAACGAGGTATTTTAGTGTATAGTGCTGTAAAATTCATTATCAAATAACGTTGTTAGTAAGATTTTAACAAGATCTCAGTCATGCCTGTATGTAGGCCTATGTTTTCCATAGAAGAGTTGTCTTGTCATAATGCTTTATAGTATAAACTGAAGCAAAATTTTGCTATTACCTGAAGCAATAGGCGACATGTCATAAACTACGTATATAAATACATGTATATATAGTGTTGTAATATTCAGTATAGAATTACGTTGTTGTAGGTAAGTCTTTCAACAAGATGCCAGTCATGCACATATGTATGTTTTGCAAATAAACGTTGTGTGGTCACACTGCATTAATGCTATAAATTGAAGCAAAATTAGGGCGACATGTCGTAAACTACGTATATTAACGTATAGTGTTGTAAAATTCATTATAGAATTACGTTGTTGGTAAGTCTTTTAACAAGATGCCAGTCATACAAGTATGCAGGGTTGTCGCCAGCCAAAATTTAGTGCCGGTGTGGTAGGCGAATCGGTCCGCCCGCCGTATCCGCCCCACCGCCCAGATAGACGCACGTGTAAAGTACAAGTACGGAGTCCGCAAAAAAACACACGCGCAGCCGACCCTCGTTCATAGGTAATGCAATCACGAGGTCTTTCTGAAATTCAAAGATAAGTAGAGGATCTATAATGATTTCTTATTCTATCATGGACCCAAAGAAACGACGACGTTGTCCTCCCAAGGCCATAACGGAATTGGGAGAGGAAAAGGGGGCCAGAGAAAGTTAGGAACGAAAGTAAGCCGCACGTGTGCCCGCCTACGGACTCCGTGGTTTTACTACATAGACGACGCACGTCGGCCGTGTGGTGGGGCGGATACGGCGGGCGGACCGATTCGCCTACCACACCGGCTAAATTTGACAATAATTTGAATCAAAATACTGAATCAAGGTTGAGCAATAGTGCCATTTCATCGCTGTTTTGAAGAACAGAGAGGTTGATTTGGCATTTCCTTGAGTGCCGGCTAATTTGGCGAGTGCTGGTTACTCCTGACCGGTGCGACGCGCGTAGCGACATCCCTGCAAGTATGTATGTTTTCTAAATAAATATTGTCTGGTCACACTGCATTAAATGCTATAAAATGAAGCAAAATTATGGCGACATGTCATTAACTGCGTATATTAATATCAAATTCATTATATAATTACGTTGTTGGTAAGGTTTTTTTTTAACAAGATGCAGTCATACACGTATGAATGTTTTCCAAATAAGCATTGTCTAGTCACACTGCATTAAATTTAATGACATGGGGAATTGATATTTGAATTATTCATTACGGACATTCTCGGCTTTTTCTGTACACCCCAGATTTGTTATCTACTATAGGAGATCGTTACCTTGGAAGTGTCAACAGAGTGCAGCTATTTCCTTCAGCTCCTAATCCCGTAAGCTAACAGACTGCAGCTGCTGTGTTTGTTTGTTTGTTGTAGGACAAGGAGAGCCAAGAATAATCAGATCATTCCTTATAAAATGTTCACTATACCTTTATTTCTCGGTCGATTTCTGTCGTTCGAAGTTTAATTCAGATGTACAGTTAGCAAATAAGTGGCCTCTTTAAAATGATTAAATATCAGTTAAATTTGAATTTTATTAGCCTGAATTTGCTTCAGTCAGATAATTTATCAACACCGACAATTCTATTACATAAGATCAAGCATCAGGTTCACCGTGAAAAGCCTCAGTAGTTTACAGCGAGAAGGGAAACCCCCAGAGGGCAAGAATTAAAATTTGGGGTGTACCGAACCTGGGTAGCTCTTTTGCAATACCCGGGTTGAGGAAGAGGGGACCTTTTGTCATGTTAGCACATACCTGTTACAGATTCACAGACATAGTAATACGTCTCGGAGCAGTCGCTTGCCTCCAGACCTCCGTCATTAATGACGTCATTAAAATCCCCCCAATAAGAGCCCGCTACGACGAGATTTTGGCAATTTCCTGATCCGTCGGGGTGAACAGTTAACCAGTGTTTGTACTAAAATGAAGGAAGGAAGGAATAAAGTAAGAAAAAAGGAATGAAAGAATAAACGAAAGAAAAAATGAACGAAGAAACAAATGCCTGAATATTTTGGATTTATTCATAACTGAATGAATGAATGGATGAGTGATGTATATATCCAAAGGCATTTGTTGGGAGGAGCACTGGACGCACGTGCTGGGGCAGAGGAGCTCCGCCCCGGCAAGCAAAAAGAAATTTGCACCCTTTTTTTGTGGTATCTGTTCTGATTATCTAAACTTTACAGCCCCAGGCTAACAATAAACACAGATTTTTTTTAAAAAATGTGAGCTACCTAATCCTCCATGCTCTAAGTGTCTTTGATAAGGTCTAAGAATGAAGCCCTGAAAATTGTATTTCAACATGATTATTGAGTGCTTTAAGAAAGTGAAAATCTACAAGCACTCAAATTTACATGATTCACCTGCCAATTATTTTTCTCTCACAGACCTACTGGTAGCAGATCAAGGCTATTTTATCCTCCACCGGAGTGCAAATTGTTTATTCACGCATATCTTTCCAGTGGCAGGATAACTTTCCAAACTTTTGTATTCTACGGTGTTTATTGATCCATTTGAACACTACTATGTATAGCTCAGATATCAAAGTTTGACAATTTTTAATTTGAAGCTCCACAATCTTAACCTGTCATTGGTCAGCAAAACCACCAAGAGCATGGTAACTATACTCACAAATAATTATAGAATGTTACAGTGCAGTAGTGTACAGATAGCAGGAGGAAAACAAATGCTCTATTTTACAAAACATCTTATATCATTAACCACCTTGTTAATAATTTTCAAAGCAATTCATGGCAAGTCACATACAACAGCTTTTAGAATTAATTTCATCTACTAAAATGCACTACCGCCTCTCAAGTTCTCAAGATAGTACACTACTGAAACATCCATCAGGAAAGTCAAAAGTTACCCTTGGTGACAGAGCATTTTTGTACGCTGCCCCAAAACTGTAGAATAATCCTCCATTGTTTGTGAGAAAATCACCTTCCGTAAATGAGTTTAAGAAGAGGTTAAAAACCCATTTGTTTATTGGAATTTAATCTGATTTGTGTTTGCTACATGTACAAAATAATTAAATTGTAATGCGCAATAGAATATATTTTCATAGCATCTGCGCAATATAAATGTCCTTTATTATTATTACTAATAGTAGTAGTAGTAGAAGTAGTAGTAGTAGTAGTAGTAGTAGTAGTAGTAGTAGTAGAAGTAGTAGTAGTAGTAGTAGTAGTAGTAGTTTTATTATTAGTATTATTAGTATTATTATAAGTATTATTATTATTATTATTATTATTATTATCATTATTATTATTATTATTATTATTACTATTATTATTATTATTACTACTACTACTTTGTCAAATCAGAATGAACCGACGAATCGATGCTTGAATTAAATGACTGCAAATGTGACTGAACAAAAACTGACTAATTAGAATGAAAGAGAATTCAAACTCGTGAGAGTTTATGTGGGTTTCTGGGGGAAAAAAATCGTGAATTTCACCGACGCATTGCAGAATATAATCTACACAAGCTGGAAATAAACACATGTTACAACTGCGAAGTCTCTGCGCATGAGTAGTTGGAAGAAAGAGCGCGATATCGGTACTCTCCATCAATTGCAATAACGCTATGCAGGTTTCACACATGTAAAAGAAGCCCCATGTTATAGACATCAACTTTGAAAAAAAAATTAAATATTAACCAGTCGCAGATCTGCACCAGATAATACACATAAAGTCCATAGAGCTTTAAATGCTTTGGCATAGAAGAGTTAAAAATCACAGATTGATAAAAAAAGAGATTGAAATCAACACTGTGTCACAGAACAGAGGCATGATCGCCGTGATTATGCTAGAGTTCTCGTTTAGGGGATTTCCCATGAGAAAACGCTGATCAACATGCAAAGATAAGTGAATTTAGGAATAATTATACGCTGATCAACTCTGTATAGCGAAGATAAGTGAATTTAGGAATAATTAGATGCTGATCAACACTGTATAGTGAAGATAAGTGAATTTAGAAATAATAATTATTCTTAAATTCACTTATCTTCGCTATACAGTGTTAATCAGCGTTTTCTCGACGGAATTTTCCTAAGAGAGAACCCTAGCATAACCACGGCGATCGTGGCTCTGTACCGGAGTTTCAAGCCATATTCGCGAGCACGTCATATAGGTCCTAAACAATCCATTCATTTTTTGGTATTGTAACAACAATAGAGATCCACTCAACCCTTATCAGAACATGTCATTCGATCCTCAATCAAATCCACTCTTTCCAGTGGCGTAGCCAGGATTTGATCTTATATGGGGGGCGGAATATGCGAGGAAGCGAAGCGACCGAGCCCGATCGTGAGCGGAGCGAGCGAGGGGGGGGGTGAGAGCTTTTGGCATTTTGATGCAATTAATCGCGCGATTTGGTGCGTGTTTTTGGCATGTTTTATCGACTTAAAACAGTCCTAGTGATTAAGATAAGGCAGTATAATTATTCAGGGGCAGATTCAAGATTTTCAAATACGAGGGGCACAAAAAAATTGTGCTCAATATAGCCTACATAACAGGCGCAAATGCGCGAAGGTCCCTTGCGGGCGGGATCCTGACTGTACTGTGGAAGCTCTACGGTAAAATACTATCCTTTCTGCTTTATCATGACTATTTGACGCCATTTAGTGCAAATTCCACATTCTTTTTAGTCACATAATTTTTTCTATTCAATACAGAACAATACAATCACTTATGATGTTTGTGGCAAGTTAAGTCCCCAAGTAGATTGTGTGATGATGGCCCCGTGACGGAAAAATATAAAGTCTAATATGGCACGGCGAGCGTAGCGAGCGAGCCAAAAAAAAATCGCATTTTTACAACCAAACCATATTGTACATAAAAATTCGCCATGCAAACACAGAAAAAAACACACTTGGTTTTCCCCGAGGAAAGGAAAATTGCAGTTTCACCTTTACAAATCTACATATTTTGCTTCTTTAGTGACAAATTGATCTGAATAATTAATCTGAACAATATCTTGAAACGTAATACTACAAAACACTATTAATCACACACAATATTTTTTTTTGAAAATTTTGTATTGCAATTTTGCGCGCGCAGCGCTCCGAAAATTTTCACAGTTTTTGTACCACGCTATTTCAAACATTTGAAGGCAAACAGTGCATCCCCCAAAATAACAACTTAACAAAAATTCTTATGTATTATGGCTTGTTTAAACGCTGTCTGCGCAAGGCACTGCAAAAACATTTAACTCGCACAACAATCCTCTTGTAGGCCTATCTCTAAAAAGCGCTTAGAGACATGCAATTTTGTCTTAATGTTTCATCATCATCATCATTATTATTATTATTATTATTATTATTATTATTATTATTATTATTATTATTATTATTATTATTAATATTATTATTATTATTATTTTGTTATTATTATTATTATTGTATTAGTATTCAATTTTGCGCGCGGAGCGCGCCGAAAATTTTGACATGTTTCTTACCACGCTTATGAAAATATATATATATATAAATTCGGGCCTGATGTATATTGCTGTAGATATTTCAGTAGTAAGATAAAAAAAAAAAGAAATGAAGGTGGTAGCTTCATATCAGGGTTTGGTTGTATTTTTTGGCCAAATCTTAGGGGGGCGACTGCCCCCATCGCCCCCCCCCCTGGCTACGCCACTGACTCTTTCCTGGCAGCCTCTCATTCAAATTAACATTCCTAAACCTTTGGGTTGGGTCGAATGAACATTTCTGGATCACTCGGGCATTATTATGAAACATATACACTGTAAACATACTAAACATTTTTATAAACACTTTTCAGCTAAATACTTTATAAACACTTGAAAACGTTTATCTGGAAATCATAAACACGTTTAGTTAGAAATTCTGTGTATCACCTACGTGTATGTGATATCAAAAGTTCGTGTTTATTTCTGGAACACTTCATAAACACTTCGTCATCACTTGAACACGTAAAATCAGCGTCTTAAATCATAAAACATCTTTAGGTGTTAGGTGATGGAAATCATAAACGCGTCAACAAACATTTTTTTATGAATACCTAAACATGTAAAGTCTTTAGAATCTTTCACAAAAATGTTTGGTGATACGTTTATGATTTTCAACACCTAAACACCTAAACGTATTCGTCAAACGTACCCAAGTGTTTATAAAATGTTACAGGAAAGTGTTCATAAGAGTGAGTTAAGAGGGTATTTTATCAGTGTACGGCATCGCCGTAATGTCAATTGTTGTTTCTTTCTTACCTCAGACATGTTAGATACCCAGTATCGATATGGAGGTAGATCAGTTGGCGCGATACCTGCGATGAATCGTTGCTCAAATATCGAATCGATCGAAGCTAACACACCTCCTTCGTCTGCGCATGCCTGTGAGGCCGTCGAATGGTTAACGCGTTGGGCGGTTCTCACCAGGTAACACGATTCGAGAAAAGCGACCCAGTTACTGCTACAAGTGACTGCAAATTTGTAAGATAAAGATTTATAAACATGAAATTAAACTAAAGCAAATGAAACTAAGAAAACGGGGTCAAAATAGAAGGAAAAATAAACAAGTAAACAGCATTGTATATAATTATAAACATTCAATACATAATGATGATTTCATGCCTTTTCCACCTCATTTAATATATTCACCATGCACATTTATAAACATGAAATTAAACCAAAGCAAATTAAACTAAGATAATGGGGTCAAAATAGAAAGAATAAACAAATAAACAGCATTGCATATAATGACAAACGTTCTATAGATCATCATGATTTTTATGTCTTTTCCTCCTCATTCAAAGGCATTGTATAACAATGTTTCCAGTTTAAAAAATCTGAGCTACATGATTCCCCATGCTACTAGTGTCTTTGATACGGTCTAAAAATGAAGCCCTGAAAAAAATGCAGTGTAAAACAATCATTAAGTGCTTTAAAAAAGTGAAAATCATTGAGAGACCATTCCAGCTTTTCTCCATAGACTGCTGTGTTGCAGAATTTCCTATCGGCTGATATAAAATTAATGTACCAATTTGTATCTGCACATATTGTACTAGTGACAGCATAACTGTCCAAATTTTTGTGTTCTAGAGTGTTTATTTGTCCATTCAAACACTGTCAGATATGTCAGATAGCAAAGTTCGATAATTTTTTAAACGGGTCTTCCACAGTGTTATATAGTGTCTTTAATATATTTCACCATGTACATTGGTTCCCATAAACAACTGGCGAAAATTTGGGTATTCATCGGGGGGGGGGTGGTATCTTCGTTCACCCTCCCCCCCCTTCCTTCGATGATTTGGATCCCCCTTGGATTTTCGCCAGTGCCATTAGAGACACTGTATGACATCGATGCAAAGGACCCGTTTAAAAAAAAGTCATATTTTGCTTTCTGACATAATTATCTGACAGTGTTTGAGTGGACAAACAAACATCCTAGAACATAAAAGTTCAGAAAGTTTTGCTGTCACTTGTAGAATATGTACAGATAAAAATTGGCACATGAATTATTCTCGGGCGATGAACATTTTGCAACACAGCAGTCTATACGGGAAAACTAGAATGGTCCCTACATGATTTTTACTTTTTTAACGCACTTAATGGTCATTTTGAACTGCAATGTTTTCAGGGCTTCATTTTTTAGACCTTATCAGAGAAACTAGTAGCATGGGGAATCATGTAGCCCACAGTTTTGAAAATGGAAATATTGTTACACGATGCCTTTAACGAAACTCCCACAAGCTTAGTTAATTAAGGACTCTTGATAATAAACGACAATCGTTGTTTTCTAATTGTGGCACTGCACTGACCAAACAGCATCTTTTTCTTGCTAACTGATGTACCTATTACCTCCGTACTTTCCTAAACAGAAACTAAAAGGTTAACTTCAAAAGGAGAGAACTCAAACTGCTGATAAATTTTACAGGTGCAAGTTTCAAAATATTAATGTTAAGTTGAGAGAAAAATTTAATGAAAACACTTAGGAACTAGTGCACTTTTTTAAAATGACATTCCTTAAGTTTCAATTTTAATTTTCTGTGTAACCCTCTCGTACAATTGTAAAAAAAAAAGAACACTGCATACACTTTGTTGCGAAATTTCGAGTGTGGTCAGCGTACTGAAAGGGTAATAACCCCGATTTTAGATAAGGCTATGTGTTCAATCATCACAGAATTAGTAGATTCTGTTTCACAATGACGTTCCCGGAAACGTTCCTCAAGTTTCAATTCTAATTTGGGGTTTAAAACGCTTTCGTATGTCACAGAATTCCGTGTAATTTGTGATATTCTGATAGGTCTACTGTGAAGGTTTTAATCCCATTTCTGCATGAGATCTGGTGATCGATTGCAGTAGTGGAGATTTCATGTCCCGAGTAGGCGGGGGAAGGGGGGAACGAAACACCCAAGACGAAATGAACACATCCTCGCGCGGGAAAAATGCTCCGAGAATAGATATGTATTGTTAAAAACTGAAATATTTTACCCTGAACCCCCATGCATCCCCATAAGGTTTAATAACCTATTTTCATCATGCCTATCTGTTGAACAGGTTCGCAGATAACAAAACCCATCAAAAATGTTAATAAAATAGAAAATCAATAATATTAAAGCTCAGTGACATGATTGGGAGAAATTAAAAAAATGTCTTTAGAACCAAACTGGTTGAAAGACAAACCAAATGTGCACCAGCTGGAGTGGATCTCCTGGCTGGAAGGATTTGTTTTGAGTTTGTTTACTTCAGGAAAATCAAGCATGTACAGGTCAGCAGTTTAATTTTATCGGGGCACGATAGATTTATTCCCCATAGAAGGCTACACTATACAAATTTGTCTGTTACAAGGTATACTGATGGACATTATTTTAAAATGAGTCAACTTTTGACTACAAAATTTTCACAGTACAATCCCTGCACAGTTTACCTGAGTCTAGAATAGTTTTTACCCCAAGTTCAGGACTACCCCCAATCATGTAATTTACCGTTAAGCGTTTAAAATGGAGGAGACGCGTCTCCCCCTACCCCGCCCCGGGATCGCTGCCTATAAGAGATTGGTACGTACGTTGATCCATCAAAGTGCAGGTCATATTTTTTTGACATCACACCACGCGGAGGGGGTTCGGTACGCACAAGTAAATTGCA
>JZLH01S0603885.1:7963-20339 GCA_001188425.1 Eucidaris tribuloides | reverse complement strand
TGTATGTTTGTGTGTTTATTCATGGCCTTGTGCATCTCGGGAAAACATGGCGTCAAGCTCCTAAATACGCATTTCTCATTTTAAATGCAAATTTGGGTGATATCGGCAATAACTTGCTAAAGGGGAATTTATCCAAAACTAACAGGCATCATAAGCAACCCCAAGATAAACTATGAAATGATAATGAAGTTAGATTTGAATAAACCTAATACATGTTATAGCAAAAACTAAAATAGTATTGGAATGAAAATTCCCCGGGGGCCAGTCACACTCTAAATTACAGGGGTTTCAAATAATTTATGATCGGCTGTGAATAGTCACCAGTTGATTTTTGGATTTAGATTTAAATATTTAAGATTTAAATTTCAAGCATTTGTGGATTAAGTATAAATCGTTAAGATTTAAATCTAAATCCAAAAATCAACTGGTCCCTATTCACAGCCGATCAGGATTTATTTTAAATCCCTGTCATTTAGAGTGCAAACATAATGCTGTAGACATGCGAAGCGACCGAGCCCGAGCAAGAGGAGCGAGAGTGAAGGGGGGGGGGGGGAGAGCTTTTGAAATTTTGATGCAATTTGATGCATGTGCTTGGCATGTTTTATCGACTTTAAAAAACAGTCCTGCTAATCAAGATAAGGTAGTATATTTAGTTCCCGATCCAGCATTTTCAAATTATGTGGGGCACAAAAAAATTGTGCTCATAGCCTACTTAACAGGTGCAATTGTGCAAAGGTCCCTTATGGGCGGGGTCCTGACTGTGGAAGCTCTTCGGTTTTAGATACTATTCTCTCCTGCTATGTCACGACTATTTGACGCAATTTAGTGCAAAATTCACATTTTTTCTGTCACATTATTTTTTCTATTTGATACAGAACATACAATCACTCACGATGTTTGCGGCAAAATGAGCCTCCAAGCAGTTTGTGCTGATGACGGCCCCGAGACGAAAAATATAAATTCTAATGTGCGAGCGAAAAGCGAGCCAAAAAAAAAAATCACATTTTTACGACTAAACCATACAATTCTATACCCAGAAATTCGTCATGCAGAAAAAAATACACTTGGTTTTCCCCTCCCATGCAGGGTAGGAACAAATTGCATTTTCACCTTTAAAAATCTATTTGCTTCTTTAGTGACAAATTATTCTGAATATTTGATATTTTTTATGTGTAATTTTGTAGAATTAAACAAAATATATAGCTTTTCGGAAGGGTCTGGTTACCCCTATAAGTAATTCTTGGGTAATTTATAAAATACGCGTGATAGGCTTGAGAGGGATCACCCTCGATGCAGAATGTGTTAATAAATGATACGAGGGGACCTCTCCATTAGTGTGAGTTTTTAAGATCACCATCTTGTTGCAGTAAAATAAGAGGTTATGTGACCGATTAGGCCTAAACATAAACAACATGAGCATGATGAGGGAAGATATGGTGTGAGAAAATTTTGCATTTTCGCCTTCAAAAATGTACGATGTTGCCCTTTTTAGTCTATTTGGTATATTCTGAAAACAATAAACCTCGAGTCCAGAATTGCACGAATTCCTATTCATGAAGCTTGAAGTACTGTTTTTTTTTGTGCGTGTGCGTTTGTGCAGGCATCAGGCAATCGGGGGGCAAACATATCGTTTTGTCCCGGATTGAAAAAAAACGGCTTGAAAAATTCTTGAAACATAATGCAGACAGTACCATACATATTATTACTTTTGCGGCGCGCTTTGCGCGAAAAGAAATTGTTATTTCATACAGTTTTGCGCGAAACTATTGACATTTTAACCACGCCAATGAATATATTTGACAAACATATTGTTTTGCTGCCCCCATCTGACAAATTGAAAAATTCTTCAAACGTAATGCAAAAGTATGTTTAAAAAGCAGCCCAAGACACTACAAAACCATTAAACTTGCACAATATTCAATTTTGCGGCGCGCTCTGCACGAAAAATGTACCATGCCAGGTTTGGAAGTAGACATATCGTTTTGTTCCCCAAGAAAAAAAAAGACATATTGAACAATTCTTCAAACGTCATACTACAAAACACTACTAATCACACCCAATTTATTCCTTTGTGCAAAATTTATATATTGCAATTTTGCGCACGCATTCCCTACCGGAAAAAGCACAATGTCGTGCACAGTGAGTTTACATTGTGACAAGACTGTGAACACAATGTGGCACTATGTGACTTTGGCCCATTTCACTGTGGACGACTATCCCTGGTGCTCTTTAGGTCCCGGGGGGGGGTACTTCAATTTGTTTCCGATGGGGGTGTGCCGCTGAAGTCGAAAAACCGCACCCTTTTAAGGTCATTTTGGAGGAAAATGGTACCGAAGTTTTCCTTAAGAAACATGACTTTTTTAGTTAGCGATGAAATAGGCGAAATTGTCTAGTGTAAATTGTAAAATTTCAAAATCATGTTAAGATTCCCCCCCCAAAAAAAACATACCCACGTTTAAGGATTTTGCGAAAAAGTCACCTATATTAGAGCGGCACACTCCCGTTTACCTTACTATAGGCAAGTACCCCCCCCGGGTCTTAGCGGAGTTTACACTGTGACGACCCTGTGTTTTTCCAGCCACTCTGTGGATTTGACCCATTTTCACAGAGTGACACTGTGTGAACACACTGTGACGACATTGTGTTCTTTCCGGCAGGGGTGCACGCGCCAAAAGTTTTTTGTTACATATTTGGGGGCAAACAGTGCACCCCCCCTTAAAATTGGGGTTAAATTTTCACGTAATACAATAATATGTTTGAAATTATCTGCGCAAGGCACTGCAAACACATTAAACTGAGGCCTGCACGATACTAGTCAATTTTGCGCTGCGATCTGCACGAAAAATAATTGTTCAATTTTGCGGGCGGAGCGCCGAAAATTTTACCACGCGCCTAATGTAGGCCTGTATTGTAAATATTTCAACAGGAAGGGAAAAAAAAACTCAAGGAAATGAAGGCGGCGGCTTCACATCACTTTTTTTTTGGGGGGGGGCAAATCTAGGGGCGACTGCCCCATTCGCCGCCTCCCCCCTTGCTACCGCAATGGGTAGTGGAGACATTTTCTCCTACAAATCCCCAGGTCCAAATGTTTCCGTTCCCGGTCGTTTTTCCTTTGTCTTTGCTTTCGTTTTCCCATTTCTTAGCCTTTTCTTTATCTTTTCTTTGTGCTTCCATATTTCCCACATTTTGTATTTATTTATTTATTTATTTATTTATTTATTATTTTTTTAGGTTTTTTTGGGGGTTTGGGGGGGTACGAGTCCCCCACCTAAAATTTAGGACATGTCCCCCGCCGACGTGTTTGGTACAAAATATTAAACACCTCAAAATAATTTGCTTGATTATCCCCTTTAAGATCCACCGCACTCGCTCGGTAGCTGTGCGCGCATGCTTGCTCGATAGGAAATTAACGGTGTGGGTGCATGCGGCGCTGTAGTGCTAGATTGCGCACGTGTGAATTTCGGCTGCTACAACAAACAAGCACGAAATCCTAGGGCGTGAATTGAGATTCGATAAAACAACATTACTTGTACTAGTTAGTGGGTTTTTGAGCAGACCAACGTTAATCGTCAATAATCGGGAGATACTTTCATGCATGTGAGGATTTTATCGAGTTCCAACGGACCCGTTTTTGGTCTCTAAGCAGGCAGTTTCATCTCGTGAAAATGTCAGCAGCTGTCAGCGTCTCTTCGGCGGCAGGGCCCCGTAGACCGTCGGACCTCGGTGCGATGCCAGCCTCGCTGCAGTCCCGGGGAGATGAACCGGCGAGTATGGAGCTCGTCCGAATGGGTATGTATGCAGACTTGATTAAAAATTAATGTGTAGCGTGATGTTATTTAGAATATGACTTGAACAGCTCGCTGTAGCCAGAACGATGACTTTCATGTTGTTACTTGGATACGGCATATTCATGCATTGGGAGGTGAAAAGAAAAGCCTTTTTTGCACGGCTGTCAGACTCAATTATTGTGTCATCAAGACACTAGACAGTTTGTTTTTTGTTGTGCATGCAGCATAGCCCTCGACCAGGTATGAATGGGAGACAATATTTGTGTTACTCTTTCTCCTTTTGACTGGATTCCCCCCCCCAAAAAAACCAACAAAACAAACAAACAAAAAACAAACAAACAAAAAACAGAAAAAAAGAAAGTAAAAAAAAAAGAATGTAGATCTAGGCAGGGTCTACTGCACACCTGTACTACTATGTAGATCTATGACGTACATTACTAATACGTGGTGATGATGATGATGATGACAATAATGGTGGTGGTGGTGGTGATTAGGCCTGGGACAAAAAATCGATTAATCGAATTAATCGATTACCTTTTTGCCGATTGGTATTCGAATGCGACTTTAAAATGAATCGCTTAATCATCTGGTGACGAATAGTCTACATACCATAGCTGAAACTCAAATACGGTAACTTGTTTGTTTACAAAATCAAAAAAAAATAAGTTAGATATCAATATTCAAAGTAAGGAAAACATATGATGATAATGGTATGGTGATGATGATGAATTGGTGATGATGATGTCAAAGTCAATGATGATGGCAATGATGATGACTGGTGGTGATGACTGATGATGATATGGTGATGATGGTTATGATGTTGATGATAATGATGGTATTGTTGATGATTGATGGTGATGATGATGATGGTGATGATGATGATATGGTGATGATGAATTGATAATGATGTCAATGATGATATGGTGATGATGATTATGGTAGTGATGATGATTGATGGTGATGATGATGGTGGTGGTGATGATAATGATATGGTGATGATGATGAATTGGTGATGATGATGTCAGTGATGATGTCAATGATGATGTCAACGGTGATGACTGGTGATGATGGTGATGATGGTGATGATGTTGATGATAATGATGATGGTAGTGATGATGATAGGTGGTGATGATGATGATGATGGTAATAATCTGATGATGATATCATGATGATGTCAATGATGATTTCAATGATGATGATAATGATGATGTTGATGATGACAGTGACGGATGACCTGAGAAACATAAATAAATGAGATTTTCTGTGGCACGTTTTTATTTTGAATGTAGGCCTACATCCCAGCTAACAAATGGACGTTTTAAAAACGTTTTAAAAACGCCGGTAGGCTTTTTTGGACGTTTTTGAAAACGTTATAGACCTAAATGGAGGGTTGGACGCTTAAAAACGTTTTCTTGCACCTCTTTAAAACGTATAAAAACTCCTTAGAACGTAAAAGACGATTCCGTAATTTAACCAAGCCTGGAAAAACGAAAACGTTACAAGACGTTAGAAAACGTTTGCGGAAGTTTAAACAACGTTTAAAAACATTTCAGAAAACGATTTGCGGACGTTTTAAAAAGACGTTTTGTGACGTTTTGGACAACACGAGATTCGGTATACGTAAAAATGTAAAAATGAGCAAAATTGTTAACCATCTAGAAACAAGTGTTGTACTTCATCTTTCAACTAAACCTATAGTCTATCAAGTAACCTAAACTGACCTATCTAATACCTATCCACTCCACCCTACCTACCTATGATGTCAACAATAAGTAGCATCGATATATATATGCATATTGTAAGGGGGAAATAAATCGTCGTTACTTTGTTTACAAATAGGAACTCTCCTAATACAGCTGAACTCACTTTCACGGAGCAATATTTTGCCGACTTTGTTATGCATTTGATACAGAACTATATGGTGCGCTAAATGTCAAACACCACCAGGAAATGGTCTATTGAATATGGTAAGTTCATTATAATGATAGGCAAGTTGTTTCTATCTCATTTCTCTTTGTTTTAATACCATATGAATATGCATATCAAGGGCCTCCGCTGCTATGTATTATGGCGTACCGGTTCATGCGTCATTTCGTGTTCCAACCTAAGTGAAATAAAATTCAAATTACCTATCACCCCCACTGCACGCACAAAGGTGCATACACATCGCCATCCCATGGCCCACACCCCCCCACCCCCACACATCAGACACACACAGTACAGCCAACACACAAACGCATGCTATACACACACGAGAAAACATTTAACACCACAGAGACACATGGCGACTACAAATTTCAAAGCGCTCATACAATCGACAGGTAAGTCGCACTATGTACAGATCCACCTCATGCACATGAAAACACACCACACACGCATATCATAAACACACACACACACACACACCACACACACAAACAAACACAACAAACACACACAAGAGCACCAGACACACGGAAACTACATACAGCTAGCCAGTCCGCACACAATAAACACACACACACACACACATACACACAGCACGCGCGCGCCGGCAGCACCATACAACACTACACTCACTCGGCGTCCATAACACAAAACACTCTTCCACCAGAGACTGGAAACATTATCAGTATCACGCATAAACAAACACACACACCACATGCGCGCCACACGCACACACACACACACACACAGCAGACACACCAACAAACAAAACAATCGATTACAAACAAAACGTAAATTTTGTAACGTCCACAAACGTTTGTAAACGTCCTATACAAACGTCTGAAACGCCTATATCAAAACGTTCTAACGTCCCCTACACTAAACTTCTATAAACGTCTATACAAAAACGTTATTTGTCAACGTCCAAAAACGTGTTAAATACGTTCTAAAAAACCTCAACTTGACGATACATGAAGTCTAACCTAAAAACGTTTTAAAAACGTTTTTAAAACATTCATTTAGGACGAAGACGTACAGGACCTAAAAAAAAACGTTTTGAAAACGTTCTGTGTTTGCTGGGATGTAATCAGTTATTCACAGTGTAATTGATTTCAGGTGAGAAACTCTTTAGCATGTGATTAACACTAGACATAGCAGATGGTGACTTTTATTTTGAACATGTAGTCATGGACATGATGTTTGAATAAATTAGCTCAGTAGTAATGACAATTGATGCACATCCCACACAGGCACTCGGCAGTGGCATACCCAGAGAGCTGTGATGATGGTTGAAGATTGTGCAATATTCTTTAATTTAAATTTTGAATGCAATAAACAACCCATCAAAAACTTCATACCCATCCCTTTTTTGGCGAGGTTTTTTTTTTGGGGGGGGGGAGAGGTTGGGGTGGGATTGGGAGGTTGAAGGGGAAGGGAAGGGGGAGGAAGGGATGGAGAAGGACAGAAAATGCATGCTTCTGTGAGGCAATTAATTCTTCAGTGTACAATACTACCATGAACCATGAATGATTTGTTTAGCACTGTATTGTATGTGCCCGAAGTGCCATACATACATTACTTGTGGTTCACTGAATTTAGGGTGTTGCGTGCATGTGGAATGGAATCTTGTCAATAAAAGTAAATTCCATATTGCGCTTTAATAATAGTGTACAATACATGCCCACATTGTAGGCAGGGTATGCTTTACGAATTACAACAATATTCGTCATGTAAAACTGGAAAATGTGTTCTTCTGATTTTGTCTGTATTTTTGTAGGGAAGGACGGGGGGGGGGGATGTGCAGTCATGTAAAGAAAACCAATAAAGAGTTATAAGACACACTGTAGGACATGATCCCTAAATTAAGAATAGCCTTCAAAATAGATTGCCCCCAAAGCTCTACACATGAACCGACAAGCTTTGCCTAATTTGCAGAAAATACAAAATTAGAGGGCAGTGACATGATTGGGAGAAAGGAAAAATGCCTCTCGAACCTTACCAAACTGGTTGAAAAAGATATACAATGGATAGACCGTGTGGGGTGTATCACCTGGCTGGAAGAATTTATTTAAATTAGTTTACTTAATCCGAATCAAGCATGAACATAGGGCCGCCTACTAGCATTTTGTGTCTCTAAAGCCCTGACAGAAATAGATGCCACAGACTTCTCCACAACAGACTTGTCTATCACAAGGCATAATGATGAAAGTTAATTTACAGTAATAGAACGAGTCAACTTGTAACTACCAAATTTTCACAGTATAATCCTTGCACAGTTTCCTTGATTCTAGAAGAGTTTCACATCAAGTTGAAGTAGGGGTTGTGAAATTTGATCTGAGCCTCATTCGATTATCGTGGAAAGAACATCGTCGATAACACGATTTATCGCCAGAGTTGAAAAACAGATTTGTGATGAAGAAGATAAATCTATTTTAGGCTGAACTTGCAGCCCTGAAGGCTGTTATCAAAATGTAGTCAAAACAATGTTGCTTTCTGTAGACCCTCTTGTAACTAGATCAGGAGATTCATGGTGCTGATTGTTTACATTTTTGATGGGCAGCGTGTTGATAGAGTTGTTATGATTGTTGATAGTTATACTATAAAATGCTCTACCGCTTTCAATATCACAAGTTTGATAGCTGAAGAGAATGGAGGTGTCTCTTCGGTCCCCCACCTCCCTGTCTACAGATACATGTAGTAGCACTCTTGTGCAGAGTATGCATTCATACATATAGCTAGGGATTTTTTGGTCCCTCCCACTGCAGTGCATGTACATGTATTTACCCCATTAGGTTTTCATAATCGATGGTATTTTTCATCATATCGTGCCTCTGGCGATATTTTGAAATAATCATGAGATCATTATCGTGCAGACGATATTTTTTCAACATCGAGTAATTTTGGTATTATCTAAACATCGGCCAGCCCTAAGTTGAAGTTGAGGACTACCCCCAATCAAGTCAATTTACCTTTAACGAGTAGGCATATTAACCCATTGCTACAGGAACCAGTGTACCCTGTGTTTCTCTATGGAATTTTTAGAATCTCAGAGCCAAATGGCTTAAAGGTTAGTGACATGATTGGGAACACTTAAAACTGCCTCAAGAACCAAATGAGTTGAAATATATACCAACTATACACTAGCTGGAGTGGAACTCCCTACTGGAAGGATTTGTCTGTAATTTGTTTACTTAAGGAGAATCAAGCATGAACATTAACACTTTGGGTGCTGGGCTAAAAATCCAGGTGCGTTAACCAGGGACTGGATTGTTTCGGACTAATGTGGAAAACCTTTCCAAATTGTACGATTTTCTGCAAAATCGCAAATGCTATCAAGACAGTACATTTTAACTCATTTATTTGGTACATTGTGTATTCATTTTACGATAAATGTCATTGGTAGGAACTTCAGTGACATTTGTCATTCGAATTAAAAGATATGGATCCGATTGTCTTCTCGGCGAACTGGTTCGCCGATAGTACCTGAGTGAAGTCAACCCTGGGCGAACAGGTTCGCCGATAGCACTCAAAGTGTTAATTCTGTCGGTAGAACTAAGCCCCGTAGAGAGCCACACAGTAGTTTTGCCTGCCACGACAGGTATTGACTTTAGTTATTTTACAATGAGTCAACGTTTGACCACAAGATTTTCACGGGAGAATCCTTGCATAGTTTACTTGATTCTAGAGTAGTTTCAGGCTTTCAGCCCAAGTTGAGGACCACCCCCAATCATGTCATTTACCTTTAATTTGGATGGTGTCATTGGCCCCAAAGTATGATATGCATAGGGTTAATGTTTTGACCCGATTTCATAACTTACAAATTGATTTTTTTTCTGCATGTTGGATGATTTTTTTTTGTCCAGGGCACTCGCATGAGTAATTCTGTACATCATAATGCCACTCCGAGTTGAGTGACACCAAACCAGACCACATTTCAATCAATATGTGTTTTTGCGACGGCCGTAGGTAATGCATTTATTGACCGCTGGACCGCTTAAGTATTTGATCACATGATCAGACGCACAGATGGCGGATTTATTCCAATTCAATCCCGAATGCATGTGTGGCCCATGGGGCTAGCGTGGCTCTGTTCTGGTTTGAGTAGGAAAGGGGCTTTTTGGGTGTAAATGGTATTGTGTGTCTGACATTTCAACATTTGTGAAAATCCAGGATATTTTACCTTCCAATGCCACATCATAATTAAAGACACAGGCTAACATTGTGGAGTTTCAAATCAGAAAGTTGTCAAACTTTGCTATCTGAGCTACATAGTGTTTGAATGGACAATGAAACAGAATACAAAAGTTTGGAAATTTGTTGCCACTGGCAAGATATGAATAAACAATTAGTACTCGGGCCGAGTACAAAATAGCCTAGATCTACACGCAGTACATGTAAGTCTATAGGAGAAAATGGGCAGGCTGGTGAATCCGGTCAACTTTTGATTTTCACTTTTTTTTAAAGACACTATATAACACTGTGGAAGACCCGTTTAAAAAATTGTCGAACTTTGCTATCTGACATATCTGACAGTGTTTGAATGGACAAATAGACACCCTAGAACACAAAAGTTTGGACAGTTATGCTGTCACTAGTATGTACAGATACAAATTGGCACATTAATTTTATATCGGACGATAGGAAATTCTGCAACACAGCAATCTACGGAGAAAAGCTGGAATGGTCTCTCAATGATTTTCACTTTTTTAAAGCACTTAATGATTGTTTTACACTGCAATTTTTTCAGGGCTTCATTTTTAGACTGTATCAAAGACACTAGTAGCATGGGGAATCATGTAGCTCAGATTTTTTAAACGGGAAACATTGTTATACAGTGCCTTTAAAGGACTAAATCATTTTGAAATACAATTTTTTCAGGGCTTCATTTTAGACCTTATCAAAGTCACTTAGAGCGTGGAGGATTATGTAGCTCACATTTTAACTGTAGTCATTGTTAGTCTGTGGCTTTAATGTCACATTTATACAAATTTGACAAGGTTTGTTGATGCATGTATGGTATTGAAATGGTTTTAAAACTTAGAACAACCCATAAAAAGGACAGCTATATACAGCTAGGGTTTTTTTGTGTATAGCCTACTCTCAGATTTTCACTTGGTGGTTCACTGGAATCTTTTTCTATCTTCATCAGATGTTAAGCTGTTGCAATAGACATCTTTCAGGGGAAAAAATATATGGGGATGCAGGGCGATTTTCCCCCGAAATAGCAAAAGAGCCCCCGAAATAGCAAAAGAGCCCCCGAAATTGGCAAAAGAGCCCCTGTAAATTGCCATCTGCATGTACATGTAGGGTTCAATACAAAAGAGTAGGCCTACTATCTGGAATGCACTGAAACAGGAAATGTAGCCCCCAAAAAGAAAATTGTAATTAATTTTGCTAATGGTTATGTACATGTATGTGTATAGGTACATTTGTTCAGCGAATGTAATACTGCATGATACTGATTTTTCTTGTTTATGGACTATGGTTATAAAATTATTTGTAGATTAATGATACAAGTACAGTAGGCCTATACAGTGTGTATCAAAAAAAGAAGACATTTGGGAAAAAAATTATTACACAAAAATTTCATGATCTAGAGATTATTTTTGATGAATATTTTACCTTGGACCTAGCCTATCTGATGAAACTGTTGGTATTAAAAGTATTTCACGCATGAGTGAGCACAACCCACTTTTGTGCAATTGGCCAAAAATACACCTGCACACAGAATTGTGTTCTTAGTCAATGTTTAATGACTCAATGTAGACTGGTGCTGCAGAAGTTCTCAACTGCTACAGTTTTTTATCCTCAGCATGCTCAGAGAAGAGCTAATTTTAATTCTGTGACAAGAAAGACGAAATGAAGCAATGATTCAGATATACAACCCACCCCACCTCCTAAAAAAGAAGAAAATGCATTTTTTTCCAATTCACAGTTCATCTTGCAAACATGACATTTTTTAGGGGGTACATGTAGGCTATATCTGAATCATTGCTTCATTTTTATTTATTTTTTTGTCACAAAATTGATATTACCTCTTCTCTGAACATGCTGAGGATTGAATACTTGTTCACATCAGTTGAGAGCTTCTGCAGCACAGGTCTGTGAGTCATTAAACATTGACTATAAGAACACTATACTGTACGCAAATTGCATTTTTGGCAGATTGCACAAAAGTGGGTTGTGCTCACTCATGCGTGAAATACTTTCAATACTAACAGTGTCATCAGATAGCTTACATGTAGGTCCAAGGTGAAATTTTCATGTCGAAAAATAATTGCAAAATCACGATAAAAAAATTAATATTTTTTTTCTGAGTGTACTTTTTTTTGATACACACTGTATTGCTAGTATTTGTAGTATGTAGTATGTACATACATACTAGTGTGTGTATACAATTCTTCTTGAAATGAAACAAATTTAAAAGGTACATTGTACAGCACTTATACAATTTAAAAATACCTTTTCTGATTTCATTAATAGAAGGCATTGAGAATCCAAAACTGTCAAGACAGTGTTTTCATGATGTCAAAAGAAATCACCAGGAGAAATTAAAGGTAGGAATCCAATAACAAATAACAATGTCTGCCTGCACCTGCACAGCCTCTGTGAGCTGTTAACATGGGTGAATTTTCAAGACAATGGTCTATTTTGACAACCTT
>JZLH01S0603880.1:105187-122208 GCA_001188425.1 Eucidaris tribuloides | reverse complement strand
AAAAATCTCGGGGGTCTCATTAATTAATTTAAAGAAAAAGAGATATTCAGAATCTGTTATTGGTGTGATATGACCTTTGGGCATAAAGCTGTCTTAAAAAAAAGTCCCCAAAACTAAACTTGGGCTTTAAAACAATGACTGAAGTTAAATTTCAGAAAGCATAATAAAGACATGCAGTTTGCAATGTGACAGAAATCTGGACGACCTCTCTGCAGAGTCTGCCTTGTACAGAGTAGTGGCATGTGTACATGTACATACTGCAGTACCAGGGCAGAAAATAAAATTTTCTGTGGGCTACTTTCAAGCCTGATCTAATGATTTTAGTATGTTACATGTACATTGAACCGTACAAGGAAATTTGAGGGCTGTTTTGTGATTTTAGGGGCCTATTTCATTCATTGGGGGGCTAAATGGCCCTCAGCCCCAGTGTATTTCGTACACTGTACAGTACCATATTGTGATATGCGCTATATAAAAACAGTTCATTATTATTATTATTATTACCAAATTCTGTACTTGGAAGCACAGGTGAGCACTAAATATTGCTGCTTGGTCTCAACTCTCTAGTACATGTCGGTCCAATTTCTCCAACTGCAGTTGTGGACCTGCTGTACAGAATATTCTGTTTCGTGTTTGAGTAGTACATGTACCTCCATGTGCAGCAAGTGTGACATGTTACTGACATCGAATACAGTCACAATAATACTGTAGCCCTAAATTGGTTTTCATCTTTCACCTTAAAGGCACTGTATAACAGTGTTTCCAGTTTAAAAAATCTGAGCTACATGATTCCCCATGCTACCAGTGTCTCTGACGTAGTCTAAAAATGAAGCCCTGAAAAAATTGCAGTTTAAAACGATCAGTAAGTGCTTTAAAAAAGTAAAAATCATTGAGAGACCATTCCAGCTTTTCCCCATAGACTGCTGTGTTGCAGAATTTCCTATCGCCCGATAGGAAATTAATGTGCCAATTTGAATCTGCACATATTGTACTAATGACAGCATAACTGTCCAAACTTTTGTGTTCTAAGGTGTTTATTTGTCCATCCAAACACTACCAGATATGTCAGAAAGCAAGGTTTGACCATTTTTTAAATAAGGCTTCCACACTGTTATATAGTGTCTTTAAAATAAATAGCAGGGCTGCATGGTACTCTTTCATATCTACCAACTGTTCCTATTAAATAGGAATATTCCTATTTTTTGGAAAGGAAAAGAGCAATTTTAACCCCTTTGTTCCTATTTTTGTTCAAATTTGTCTGTAGTAAAGGAAATTCAGGAATGTTTCCATTTTTATTTTTTTTATAATTTATTCCTATTTCTTGGCTTTCAGGGTTGGCAGGTATGCTCTTTTATAAAAAAAAAAATCCAATTGATTATTGTATTGGGATTTTTTAACAATGGACCCAAACATCTCAATACATGTAGCGTGATGTAGTGTATGCATGTAAATGATAGAATACCCAACTGTAAGTTTTCAGCTGTTTAAACGTGTGTAGAACAATTAATAAATCCTGATTTTTGCCACCATTTTTAACAATATCATAAATTTGTTTTTATTAGAATCAATGTAAAAAGTGATTTATTCATCATGTCTTGTTTTCAGCACTATCTAGCTATTGCTATATTGCATCAGGAAGAAGTACTGAAGTTTTCCATGTTGAGTTTTTTTTTTTGGGGGGGGGGGCATTGTGACTTCTTTACTGATAATAACTAGCTGAGGTAATGGCAACTTGTTTAATGTCCAAATTTGGACCAGCACCATACCTTACATGTTAAATTGGCATGAACCAGCTCCATGGCAATCTTCCCGAAAGTGGTTTATTCTCAGAAACAGAGCATTTTACTGGCAATTTGCCCCATTTCCCCCTCAGACATGGGAAGGGGTAGGGTCCTGCACTGTACAGGGAGGCTGGAAAAAGTCTGCATTTCCTCTCATTGGATCATGTGATGTCATGCTTGCAAATATATGCTTCCTACAAAGCTGAATTGTAGTGTGTATTAAGATTAGGGTAAAAGACAAGGAGTGAAAAAAAAGGGAAATTGACATTTAAAAAAATCCCGCAGAACTGGTATATACCGTACATGTACAACATACTGAATTTATCAGTAAAATAAATAGAAAATCAATTAACTTAAAGACATTATATAACACTGTGGAAGACCCATTTAAAAAATTGTCGAACTTTGCTATCTGACATATCTGACATTGTTTGAATGGACAAATAAACACCCTAGAACACAAAAGTTTGGACAGTTATGCTGTCATTAGTACAATATGTGCAGATTCAAATTGGCACATTAATTTCCTATCGGGCGATAGGAAATTCTGCAACACAGCAGTCTATGGGGAAAAGCTGGAATGGTCTCTCAATGATTTTTACTTTTTTAAAGCACTTACTGATCGTTTTACACTGCAATTTTTTCAGGGCTTCATTTTTAGACCATATCAAAAACACTAGTAGCATAGGGAATCATGTAGCTCAGATTTTTTAAACTGGAAACACTGTTATACAATGCCTTTAACTATTTCAAAAATGAATTCAATGAAGAAATGAAACATAGATAAAAAATAAATTTGTAGCACGAGTACAAATCAGAAATACATGTAAGCAAATACAGTAAATGAATTATCTGCTAGGCACTAGTAGTTACTAGTCAAGTAGGCAATCTACATGTACTTACAATGTACATGTAATTTACACTGTAAACTGTATGTCAGTATGTACTGTAGGCCTACATGTACACAGATGTACTTTTGTACATATGTACATTACATGACAGTACACACTACTCATTAAAACAATGAATTGCCACTTGCAGCCGGAGTATGAATCTGAAGGGATAGAAGTAAATAAAACTTAACGGAAATGAGAAAACACTCACATCTGTCACTATTAAGTACCATTGTTGTATTGTCACATTTGTTTCCATGGTAACATTCCCTCTAATTGCTGAAGTAGATTGAAAGAAATTCACTGATAATGATCTGAGCTACATTACATTGTACATGTACATGTACATATTCCTCTATGCTGTGTCTTTGATAAAGTCTAAAAATGAATTAGCCCTGAAACAATTGTACTGAAAATAATAATTTACATCATACACATCTGTAATACATTTCACTTGTTGTTACCCTCTGGTATAGAGTTCAGATATTTCTGGTTTATAATCTAAACATGCATGACAATGTGGTCATCGACTCACTTCCTTCCTTCTTGAGTAAAGATGACAAAAACAATGTGAAAAACCAAGTCAGGTGTAAATGAGAGTGTTCATTCTGATGTTGATTGTGTATGGCAGAGACCGGCAGAGTTTGCATGTAAACTCCACTCACTAGATTAGTTCCTCCTAGTTGGCTCATTTGTTCTTCTGGTTTGGCAGGCATGGAGATTTAATTTCATTTTGAGAGGACGAAAATCCACCTAAATATGATAATCTATGCAGGCGTTGAGGTAAAAATAGCACAGTTCATCAGTAATACTCAGTCTGGTGTTAATTTGTGCATGTACTGTAAATGTAGCAAATAACTTACATACATGTACATTACATGTAGTACTTACATGTACCTGGAAGTACACAATGTAGCTGTGTAGATTCATATTGTATGAGGTAGGCTATTCTGTAAAATATTTTGTACATTATGACTGCAGTATTACTGCAGTACAACAACAAAATTCCTGCGCATACATGTACCTACACTGTACATGGGTTGACCAAGGATGGCTCATGTGACATAAAACATTTTCAACATTGATTGATTGACCAATGATTTTGTGACAAAAACAAATTAAAAATCTTGGTTTTCACAGAAACAGTATGATGGCACAACTAGTTGTGCCATCATACTGTCATCGTAAAATATCATTTTTGCTTCACAACTATTGCTTTACTGGTTAAATATTTAGATAATAATGAAGTTACTTAACTATTTGAGACTACATTAAGTATGAGGTATCTTGTGTTGGGTAGATGGAAAATGTGTGTTACAGTGAAGTCAAATCATCTCCAATGAGTTAAAGGTAGGCCTGGGACAAAAAATCGATTAATCAAATTAATCGATTACCTTTTTGCCGATTGGTATTCGAATGCGACTTTAAAATGAATCGATTAATCGTCGGGTGACGATTAGTCTAAATACCATAGCTGAAACTCAAATACAGTAACTTGTTTCTTTACAAAATAAAAAAAAAATAAGTTAGATATCAATATTCAAAGTAAGGAAAACATTTTTAGCATGATCAGAACCCAAATATATCATTTTTAAAAGTGGAAAATAACGATCAAGAACATGATTTCCAAAATGGCGACACGTAAATTCAGCATCCGTACCATCCCTGCGCATCGTCTGTGGAAAATATTTTTGCCGACGCAAAAAGAAGAGTTGAAATGGTCGGTTTTGAAAAACAGAAATGACAAAATACCGTCAATTTTTTACATAATTCTTTCCTTGTGACGTCTTTGTTTCCGAAAATTGCTGTCATGCATTCAAATAAACTTGATTCTTCCTACGGGCTATTTGGAAGTTTATCGTACAACAGTCGCCATCGTTGGTTAACAAAAATATCCCATTTACCCAAAATCCATATATATCCGTTTTCACGCAATGTGGCATGTGTGGATACGCGGATAATTCTGGGTAAACGGATTATTTGCTTAATCAAATGGCACGGCCTTCGTGCAAGGTGGGATAAGCGATCTGCTGCAATGAAAGAAATGATGGCATTTTCTCTCTTATTCGAACAAGCAATGTGGATTTTTGAATGTGCCACGGGGTTAAAAAAACCATCTTCGTGTTGGGGCTGTTATGTTTTTCATTCTCAACTTTTCAACTGCTAACCTGCTAACACATTCAGGACATTGATTCTAACTGTTACTCATTTTGTCCTTGGTCCCATGTACTTGTTTTCGCGTATGTTACTTGTTAATTTTTTTTGTATTCTGACTAATCGAATAATCCGATTAATTCGATTACCTTTCCAGTCAACTAATCGATTATCAAAATCGATATTCGACCCAGGCCTAGTTAAAGGTAAATGACATGATTGGGGGTAGTCCTCAACTTGGGCTGAAACTACTCTAGAATCGAGTAAACTATGCAAGGATTCTCCTGTGAAAATCTTGTAGTCAAACGTTGACTCATTATAAAATAAACTGTCAATATCACACGTAGCACGGAAACCTGCTGTGTGGTTCTCTATGGGGCTTATTTTTATCGTCCCCGGATAAAATTAAGATACTCCTATGTTTATGCTTGATTCTCCTCAAGTAAACAAATTACAGACAAATCCTCCCAGGTGGGAGATCCACTCCTGCTGGTGTATAGTTGGTATATACTTCAACTCATTTGGTTCTTGAGGCATTTTCAAGTGTTCCCAATCATGTCACTAACCTTTAAGTTGTGTTGGGTCTATGGAAAATGTGTGTCTATGGAAAATGTGTGTTACTTACAGTGAAATCAAATCATCTCCAATGAGTTAAACTTTGTCATCATACCAAGTCAAAAATAAGTGATCATGTTTCTGCAGCAAAATTGCCTGCAGTATAACAGTACATGTAGCTGAAACCTGAAAATTCAAATCTGTTTTGAATCTTTGACACAGTCGGATAATGGTTGGTTAACCTTTTCGATATGTACAACACTTAATAAGTCTACCCTCATAACTTGTCTCGAGTCTTTCTCCTCTGCAATGCGAACATCGCTGGCATTATGAGCTGAAGCCAGGAACCAGACAGAAATAGTCATGCATGAAAGATACCGACATTACATCATAAATCATCGGCCATCAGTCCCACACCATTAGATATGTGTAGTGATTGCCATTCGCATATTGCCTCCACTGGCAGAGCGACCCCGTAAATCTCTGTGTTGGAATTGAACCTCATTTCAGTTTATTTTTATCCTTCACAGACAAAGATCCCCCCCCCCCAACCGTCCCACTGCATGCTTTGCCAGGTTGTGTATTTGTCTACAGCTGTACTCAATAGGAAATGATTCAGTGCAGCTATTGACAACTTTGCAATTGTACAGTACAATGTAAGAATTAAGAACCGTTCATAAGTCTGAGGTCATTTGTCATGTCCTTACCCCCCACCCCCATCCCCACCCTGCACTCCTGCAGAGTCTCCGACCCTGGGGAGGTTCTTGCAACTGGCAATCTATTGAAGGTTAATTGTTCACCTCTGTTTTCACTGAATTACCAGTTATGCATGCATGTACAATCTGTAATCTTTGGGATTTGCTAGGCTAATCGGTCAAACCAGCTGTGCCCTCTTGTCAACAGAAAGAGCTGACATTGTTTAGTGGTACATTTTTTTATTGTAGGCTATCTGATGATTTTTTTGATTGGCAACTGTACATACATATACATGCATTATGTACATGTAATTGCCTACATGTATCACCACACCAGGGATTACCTGTATTGCAAATCTCAATTTATAGTGTGTATAATAAATTATCAGTCTTTTCTTCTAAAAATGATTGTTTTACATGATTTGCAGCTTATTATCTGTGTAACTAATTCTGTCACATTCCATTCAGTGTGTGGGTGGGGGGGGGGTGGGAGGGGGAGGGGGAGGGGGAATATGATAACGTGGATCATATCAATTTTTTTTGTTGCTTTATGTCTACTGTTTTGAACGCCACCCCATACCTGACTTACACCTACAATCAGTGCACAGTATGTCCTTAAATCTTACATTTTTTTTCATTCCAAAAGTGGTCAAACTGTTCCCATACCAGTTGCAAATATGATGGATCACCTTTTCACTGTAACTTGTTACTACAGTACACAAAATGTAAATTGAAAGGTATTAAATTAAAGACTGACTTCATGAAATCCGATAAATTAATTTGCTTCTCATAAAATCGTCTTTTTCCTGTTTGTTTTCTTGCAGCCTCCCCTGGTGCAGGCAGTGTTTTATGGTGATGCTGATGAAGTAAGAGCTCTACTCTACAAGAAAGAGGATGTCAACACAACAGTATGTATCACTCTCAGAATTCTGGATTTTTATATTTCATGGTTTTGGGTTTTTTGTTTCATATTTTTGTTTAACCTCTTGGAGACTAAGTGCAAAATATTTTGTGTTGGGGTCGTTGGAGAATGCATACCAAAATCAAATCGTCTCCAATGGGTTAATCAAAAACAAAATCAGATTTTCAGAATAATTTATTTTATAACCAATCCAAACATTGCTCCCATACATACAAGTGAGAATATAGGTTGATTCAATAGAATATGAATCAATCAATCACTTAAATCACTTAGCTGTTTATTTTTTTCAATTTTAACCAAACAAGAAAAAAGTGAAATCTCATTTTTTTTTCTTGACTTTTTTCCAGCATTTTTGTCATATTACCATTTTTTATGTGTTCTTTTCCTAAAATGAAAATTAATTATTAAAATTTTATGAATTAAATTGCAATTTGAATGACTTCATTGAAATTTGTCAACCCTGTTAGATTTATTCAACATCATCTCCATTAATACCCTTGTTGCTACATAGTCAATATTTTTACTCAGTGATTCAAGGATGAGTAATTGAAATTTACAGTTTTAGTAAATGTGATTATTTTCAAGTTATTGTGAATTTTAAATGGCCTGGCAGTATAAATTAGAACAAATCATAAATTAAATCATGATTGTTAGCATTTCTGATAACGATTCAAAATAGATTTACAGATGATATTCATTCTTGAGTGCTCCAAGTACAGTACCTACTAGTAGGCACTTGATAATGCTCGTTGAATTTAATTGCAAAATTAATACATGTACTTTGCAAAGTTCTACAAATATAGCAAAAATTATCATTTCAGGGGATCTTATTTTCTTTCAGTCCTTACTTGCTTTTACATGTACTTTGATTCCCATTTTAACTGTCAGTTTGGAATAATTGCGTTTGAAGTGTAATTATATGTACATGTATGTGTGTACTGTATATCTCAGATGTCTTTGAATATATACTTTTGTATACTTTTTAAATCAGTTGAATGATAAATACAACAAAATTGAATTAAAATGAAATATGACGGACTGTCAAACATGTATGAACACATACCAGTACTTCTATCATTCTGTCCTTGTGTTTAAATGTTTGTACATGTAGGGTCCTACCCCCACACCCACCCACCCAATACAGCGTGTCCCAGAAAAAATGTCCCTCTCGTAGACAAGAGAATTATTAGCAAAATCTGGTTTTGTACTTAATTAAGTTTACATGTATTTAGAATGCTCATTTTATTTTCTAACTTCTGTGAAAATTTCATTGGTCTTGCTTCACTGGTTTTGAATATACAGTCCATTATGTAACAGCAGTGCTTTTCAGTCCATTCCAAATTTGCAGTGCTTCATCAAAGCATCAACCTGAATGGTAATCAGGTGGAAGGATGTGCAGGAGAAAAATAAAGGTTTACAAGCTGGACAAACTTTAAATGGAACACATCCTATGAAAGCAAACATGACCAGTGGAACTGAATTTTGATTAGTTTTCATTTCAAAAAGTGAATGAACTTGACTTTAGTTACTTTACAACAACAAGAACACAGTCATTGACATGAAAGTGAAGCATGGAATAATGCATGGTATGTCTGTAGAGTGCATTTCTTTTTAGTAAACTTGGAATGGGCCGAAAAACACTGCTGTTACATAAGAGCCTGTATATTCAAAACCAATGAAGTGAGACCTTTGAAATTTTCACAGGAACTACAAAATTAAATGGGCTTTCTAAATATGTAAACTTAATTGAGTATAAAACTGGATTTTGGTAATTATTTTGTTATCTACGAGAGGGACATTTTTTCTGGGACATGCTGTACAAGGATTTTTTTTTTTTTTTCTAGAAGTCATTGATTTGTGACATGTTCAGGAAATGCACCTTTGTATGAACCAATTTCGGCATTCCATTGACCTTTAATTTCCCCACAAATATGTAGGCTCACTATCCAACTCCCCTATGGAATAGCACTCTGAACTAGTCTGGCATATACAGACCTTAAAGTGATAGGCTAACATTTGGAGCTTCTATTTAAAAAAAATTGTCAAACTTTGATATCTGAGCTAAATAGTAGTGTTCATATGGACAAATAAACACCCTAGAATAAAAAAAAGTTTGGAAAGTTACACTGCCAATGGCAAGTTATGCATGAATAAACAATTAAAGTGATAGGCTAACATTGTGGAGCTTCAATTTAAAAAATTGTCAGATTTTGATATCTGAACTGCAAATGCAAATGCACCTTTGTATGAACCAATTTCGGCATTCCATTGACCTTTAATTTCCCCACAAATATGTAGGCTCACTATCCAACTCCCCTATGGAATAGCACTCTGAACTAGTCTGGGATATACAGACCTTAAAGTGATAAGCTAACATTTGGAGCTTCTATTTAAAAAAAATTGTCAAACTTTGATATCTGAGCTACATAGTAGTGTTCATATGGACAAATAAACACCCTAGAATAAAAAAAGTTTGGAAAGTTGCACTGCCAATGGCATGTTATGCATGAATAAACAATTAAAGTGATAGGCTAACATTGTGGAGCTTCAATTTAAAAAATTGTCAGATTTTGATATAGTGTTCATATGGACAAATAAACACCCTAGAATAAAAAAAAAGTTTGGAAAGTTACACTGCCAATGGCAAGTTATGCATGAATAAACAATTAAAACTCGGGGCAAGTTTAAATAGCCTAGGTGTACACACAGTAAAGGCCACCGCACACTATGCGATTTTCCGTCGCACGACTTACTGAATTTGCATCTGAAATAAATCCCGGAAATAAATCAGCGTGTACGAAATATAAGTTTTTTTTTATTTCGGATTCCAAGTCGGTGCAGTCGTAGGACAAAAGTCGTGTAGTGTGCGGTGGCCTTTAGTCTATGGGAGAAAATGTGGAGGTGAATCGATCAACTTACGATTTTACTTTTTTAAAGCACTAAAATAATCATTTTGAAATACAATTTTTCAGCGGCGTCATTTTTAGACCTTATCAAAGACAATGGTAGCATGGGGAATCATTGTAGCTCAGATTTTTTTAACTGTGGAAATGTTAGCCAATACCTTTAAAACTCGGGTGAGTTTAAATAGCCTAGGTGTACACACAGTAAGTCTATGGAGAAAATGGGCAGTGTGAATCAGATCAACTTTACAATTTTCACTTAAATTTAAAGGAGCACTAAATAATCATTTTGAAATAAAAATTTTTCAGGGCGTCATTTTTAGACCTTATCAAAGACACTGGTAGCATGGGGAATCATTTTTTTTTTAACTGTGGTAAATGTTAGCCAATACCTTTAAACCTTGATTCCACCCACTTTATACAACATGTACATTGCTGCACTCATAGTACTACTAAATTTAACCAAATTTGAATTCATAGTGTGTGATCAGTGGCTTTTGGGATGACTAAATTACTTAAAACTAATTAGTAGTGTGGCATTTATGTTAACAATTTGCGAGATGTCCACGTTATCAAGAAAATACAATACATGTATATTTATTTAGAAAAAAAATAGGCCTGATTCTGAGCCTGTCCTAACATTATGCATATCGCAGGTTTTTGTTCAAATTCATAGCAGAGATTTGTGTGCCGTTTTAATCTGGCTGCAAGTTGTAAACTACCATACATACTATATTTTGTTGGTTGTCTGGTAGAAGGACCCAAGCATATGTTCCCGGCAGAAGGTAAATCTCTAATTTGAGAAATATTGTCTAATTTGATATTTGCACTTAACAGACTGACAGGATCTTACAATATCATGCTACTTTGATTTTATGTGAAAAGAGCCAATGGTTTTCATGTTAGAGACAATTTAGTGTCAAGTCCTTTCTGCCAGGAACATATGCTACGGCCCTTCTGCTGGACAACGTGACGATTTATCAGTAATCAAGAGTGTAAGTTCAGAGATAAATGTGTAGGAGTAGATCAACAAATGCAACAAAGTTCTTTCTGCAAGTGGGATTTTTTTCTTTCTCTTAATGAGACTGTCGGGACTGCACAGTGTACACATTACCAACACTTGATTCAAGGTCTGGATATCAGACTACATGTGTATATACCATCCCTGTCAGTGATATGAGACAATTGTGTTGACGATTTCTCCGTCGGCAATGGGATTGGAATTGCTTTTTGATTGTAGAGGAGATAGTATGAATAGCCTCGGTGACCCGTCCCATCCCATCCCATGCAGGGATTACTTGACAAACATGTCCTTCTGCGTGGATGAATGAGAAAATACATTGTGTGCGAGGAATTAAAACCTCAATTTCATGGAGTAAATATGGTGCTAAACAAGGCACTTATAATACTTACATGAACAGAAATATGTAGATTCATTGTGGGCATTTTCATTTTCAAGTAGTGTATAAGTTGTGCATTCCAACACGTACATTGATAGCTTTAGCAAACAGTGGTCTTGTGTATATTTGATCATTTTTTTTCATGCCCACTGCTTACTTGAAGCTTGACTATTTGACATGCATAATACTTGATTACAAATTCTTACTCATGAATGCCCTCGATGCTGTTATCAATTTGATTTGTTTGACACAATTTCAAGATTGATCATACAGTAAATAAATACACTGTAATAATTCCATACTGAGTAGTTGACATTTAATTCATCGTAAACATTAAGTGCTTACAAAGGCTCACTGTACTGTACCACCCCTTCCCCCCCCCCCAAAAAAAAAGAGAATGGCAGACTTTATTTTAAAACCTCATTGTCAGTCAGTTGTGTATGTGTTTGTGTAGCAAGTGGTGTTTCATTTCTTTGAAATTGTTCTAATGATTTTCTTCCTCTTTTATCTACTATTCTACATGTATATCAAGTTTTAAAGCCCAAATTGTTGTTGTGCTGCATTTCTTTGAATACTTACAAATAATTTCTTTTAGTAGAATGAATAATGTGTTTGTAATTGAAATTCCATGAATGTAGTACTGACAATGCTCTTGGTTTATTTTTCCTATGATGTTTGCAGGATATTGAACGTCGCACCCCCATCCATGCAGCTGCCTTCAGGGGAGAGGCGGAGATAGTTGATTTATTGGCGGAATGTGGTGAGTACGACAATCACACACGAGGGACGCAAGTTGATTTCAACTATGTATGAACTTAACCAACGTTGCCTACACGTAGATGTATGTACGCGTACATGGCCTCTACGCAAAACCTAAGTATATAGGGCCAGAAACTCCTGGGAAACTAAAACTGTTATCGCACAGTTTCCCAATCGTCATCACAATTGCTAATCACTCTAACTGTGGTATTTTGACCCATACTGTGAAAGCAAACCAGAATCACGATTTGCAATCAAATCGCAAAATTCAAATCGTGCTAGAGTCGGCTAAGACTTTTTTCTCCTGAGTACAGTCAGTAATTATAATTACTGCAATTGCAATCACGTAATCACTATCTGGCATGCTGTATGTGTTTTTGATAAGGTCTAAATAAGTGAAGCCCTGAAAAAAAAAGTCTTTTAGAATGATTTATTTAGTGCTTTAAAAAAAGAAAATCTAGAGTACTCAGGTTGACTGGATTCGCCATGTCCATTTTTTCCTAACGTAGACTTTGTTTATTTGCTTATACTCCATCGCAGTGGAAATTCATGAATGACATTCGTGCGTATCTCACCGTTGGCAGCATAAATTTCCAAACTTTTGTATTCTATTTCTAGGGTGTTTATTTGTCCATTTAAGCACTACTAATGTAGGCCTACCTACATGTACATGTATGTAGCTCAGATATCACAGTTTGACTTTTTATGCCTCCGCAACGAAGTTGCCGGAGGCATCATGTTTTCGGGTTGTCCGTCCGTCCGTCCGTCCGTTACCGGATCTCGTTACCGCGATAACTTGAGAACCCCCGATCGGATTTTGATGTAACTAGGACCAAGTATGTACTATGAGCCACCAATGAACTGATTAGATTTTGGAGCTGAAAGGTCAAAGGTCAAAGGTCACGGGCCTTAAATATGTCTGATTTGGGCTCGTTACCGCGATTACTTGAGAGTGGCTGGTCGGATTGTCATATAACTTGGGTGAAGTATGAACTATGATGCAACAATGAACTGATTAGATTTTGGTGTTGAAAGGTCAAAGGTCAAAGGTCACAGGGCCTAAAATGCATCTGATTTAGGCTTGTTACCACGATAACTTAAGAACGGCGTGTTGGATTTTGATGTAACTTGGGTGAAGTATGTATTATATGGCACAAATGACCTGATTAGTTTTTGGAGTTGAAAGGTCAAAGGTCACAAGGCCTCATACATGTCTGATTTGGGCTCATTACTATGTTAACTTAAGAATGGCTGGTCCGATTTTGATGTAGCTTGGGTGAAGTATGTATTATAAGGCACCAATGAGCTGATCAGATTTCAGGGTTAAAAGGTCAAAGGTCGGAGGTCACAAGGCTCCATACTTAGTGCCTTTACCATGATAACATGAGAACGGCTTATCGGATATTGATGTAACTTGGGTGAAGTAAGTGTTATAAGGCACCAATAAATTGATCATATTTTGGGGTTGAAAGGTCAAAGGTCAAAGGTCACGAGGCCCCATACTTAATGTCTTTACCACGATAACTTGAGAACGTCTTGTCAGATATTGGTGTAACTTGGGTGAAGTATGTATTATGGGGCATTGATGAGATTTCAGAGTTGAACGGTCAAAGGTCACAATGCCCCGAACATTTCAAGTTTAAAATTGCACGGGGGTGCGGAGGCATACCCCATCGGCTGCGCGCAGCCGAATTGCTCTAGTTACATTATTGTGTAAGAATATTTGAAAGTGGTTACTACTGCTACCATTTTTCTAATCCTGACTGGTTGGTAACTGGAGAGATTCAACATAGAGGTGATTGCATGTCAGACATTTTTAGACTGAGCACTTCATCCAATCAGAAGCTTACAAGATCATATCCCGTCACACCCATCAAACTATATGTGGTGCAATTAACTTCTGGCAAACACAAAAACTGCTGCTCTAGAGAGTTTATCTGTTGTTTGTGTGTGTATTGTATTCATGCAGCTGAATCATAATAAATGAGTTGGAAGTGTAAATTTTATGATTAAAAGAGATGAGGGTTTATAGATTTGTTTCACTGCATTAACACATTCTCACATGAGTTTACACATTATTTCTCGATCACTGAAACCGTGTCAAGCCTGCACAATGTGTGCCACTTCTACTTCCTGTGAAATATTCCTAGCCCAGTTGCCTGTGATGCGATCAGGATCTAATTCATTCACAAATGATCTTCCCACACCTACGAGGGGCAACTGAAAACTTTTGAGCCTAACACAGAAAGAATTAAGATTTGAAGATCAAATTGGTCCAAAAAATTGTTCACATATCTGCAATCTTCCCTTTGGGGATTGTCTTGTATCGACTAGTATCAAATTTATGACAATTCTTGACATACATGTAGATCAAAATTTCCTACCAGTGTATACAATATCATGCCAGTATACCATTATCTATCTGTACACCTGTTTATCTATCTCCTTTTTAGATGGATGGATAGGAAGATAGATAGTGTAGATACATATGAATATAGATAGATACAAATACATGTAGATAAGCAACAGATAGATATAGATATAGATATAGATATAGATATAGATGTAGATATATAGATTTAGATATATAGACATAATCCACTTTTTAAAAGAAATAGAGATTAAATCATCAGAATTGTACAGCTTATTGTAAGCTGTGCACAAAATTAATGTGCTTATGTGCCTTACAAGACTATTGATTAACCTGTTGCCTCTGAGATTCTGAAAATTCCATAGAGTTAACACAGGACACATCCGGTTCCAGTAGCCAAAGGGTTTACATTCATCTTTGTTTTGCGGTCATTTAATTTGGGAACACACAAGTTATGCCAATCCATTTGTTATGTTTTTTATATTTCCAGCAGTTTCATCATTTTAATGTAAAGCTGTACCCCTCTCATTGCTTGATTGATTGAAAGCTATTTGGTCACATTTCGTTATTGCGCATTTCGGAAATGAATCCATTTGCATTATCAGAATATGCCATTAACTCTTTCCCTTCCACGTTTGCTGCTGTTTTAATTATTTCCGTTAATTTTTTATCACAACTTTATGATGTACATTTTGTATGTCCATGAAAACGTGACACACTAGCAAAGATAGATAGTATTTTTGGGGTGAGTTGAAAATTTGTTTCAATTAGTTGCTGCATCTCTGCCATGTCAATAAACATGAGTACCTTCAAATTGGCTTATTTTAAAAAAAGAAATGATTATTGCTGCAGTACATCTGCTGTCATTTATAGTTTTATCAATTCTGATTGGAAAAAACAAGCCTTCCGGTCATTATCAGACCTGGATTTATACTCTCAGAAAAAGAATTCGACACTCAAGCGGTTAAGTTAAAACTATGCACAGTATGAAATAATTTGTCGTAAATTGTGAAGGAACTTTCTACTACGTGGACATACCAGCCGCATTTGTGGTTAATAAATTTGATTGCGGCAATTATAAACACCCCATCAGTCGTGAAGCTGGCGTCTTTCAAGGTCCCAATGATTACTTATCAGTTTAGGAAAATGAGCCTGGTAGCATGCTCTGTGGAGTAGAACATTTTTATTGATATGAGCGCTGATGTGCACTAGTAGGCCAAATTAGAACAAAACAAAAAAATGGAATAGATAGGAAATTCATTAAGAGTTTTGTAAACTCACTCACAGGGGCAAGGCGCGGATCCAAGGGTACTTGATCAATATAACACATTTCACTTTTTGTACTCCCAAACTATGGAAGATGTAAAATTATTGATTAAACAGGTAACTGTGAAAATCAAGTCTAAAATGCTTGTGTGTGTGTTGGGGGTGGGGGAGGGGGTGGTGGGAAGAGGGGGTGGCACCTCAGTCATTTTACTGTGACACATTTTACACATGAATTATACATAGAATTTGATTGCTATGTATTTACATTGTTTGGTACAACTGAATTGTTACCAGCAATTTTATTATAAAATTTAAACCTGAACAGTATGAAGATATAATACAGTAGATTTCACATATGTTATCTGGTTGATTTTAAATAAATTTTAGGTAAATTTTAGGCACTTAAGGCATGGTTTATTGGTACCCTGTGCTGGTTTAATTAGAGGTAGACCTATACTAACCTATACTGTCGATCATTTGAGATCTTGCTCAGAGTATATTTCTCACACCTTCATGTTTGTGTTCTTGATTTGTATACTGTAAAACCAGAAATTTTTGTGAGTATTTAACTTTCGTGAATTTTGTGAGGAGTCGAGATTTTGCAAAAGTATGCACTCAAAAGCTTGTGTCTACACAAAAAAAATGCCACTACAAGACCGTGTGCTGTACAAGTCAAATGACTTGACATATAAAGTACTAATGTGTTAGTAATAGTGTGTGCGGTCACTTACGGAGGTCGCAATGCACTTCTTCTGTTCGTAAAATGGTGTTTCAGAGTCATTACAACAAATATTTTCTGTAAATTGTTGTGATAATTTATTGATACCCAAATGCTGGAAGTCAACATACATGCAAAACCGGGTACTAGTATGGTTAAGTGCCCTAAATCTGCGTGGGTCCTAAATCTGCACATCCCGATATTTAACGTACTGCTGGAGAACATGGTGCGTTCTTGTTCTACGCATGGGACTAAGAGTAACCGTTCTAACATTCGCCGTGCAGAGGAAGAATGAATGTGTGGCCCAAAACGTAAGTTTTCACACTTTTTGAAATTTTTCCATATAATTTCAATGGAAGTAGTGTTATTTTAACAGAATCTTACATTGACACGACTTCGCAGTCTTCAAAAAGCAGTATTTTTTTTGAAAATCACTGCTGAATGTCTTCCTTGGCACTGTCTGAAATACACTAGTGGCTTTACCAGTGAAATATTGAACAATTTCCTCAACAGGTGGCGTAAATGTACTGTCGCCGTAAAAAGACTCACATCGGACAGAACAATAAAGTTGAATAATTTACGGCCTGCTGATTATGATAAAGAT
>JZLH01S0603880.1:69039-82201 GCA_001188425.1 Eucidaris tribuloides | reverse complement strand
GGTATCAAAACAGTTCCAATAATAATCTCGGAAAAGGTTTGGACCTTCAGTGTGGTTACACCGCCATCCAGGATGGAGTGGAGGCCGGCTTCAAGGCCAGATTTTGCCGGCCTTCTGTACTGGGCCTGTTTTGCAACACTCGTGCGGTTACACCGCATTTGAAACGGACTGAGAACGGACTTAGACCACCTGTGGAGGTGGCCTGGCAAAAAAGCAATCGGAATGCTTTTTTCCTCCACTTTTTAGTTCGGCTGTTGTCTGTTCTGAGACCATTTTCAAAACGCTTTTGATGTATGGTGTAACTGGGGTCTAACACACTTAATTCCATAGCAGTTTGGCTTTTAGCTTGAAAGAGGGCATTTACATTCAATCACATTCTACATCATGAGGAATTGAAGTGCAAAAAGAGCTTAATTTTTCATATTTTACTTGAAATTAAATAGAAAATTTCCAATACACCAACAAAAAGGTGGTAACATTATGAAAGGGAACTGACAGTATTGGGGTAGTCCTCAACTTTGGGTAAAACTATTCTAGAATCAAGTAAACTATGCAAGGATTCTACTTTGAAAATTTGGTAGTCAAAAGTTGACTCATTCTAAAATAACTTCCATCAGTATGCCTGGTAACAGACAAATTTGTTGTGTAGAAGTCTATGGAAGCTATTTATATCGGGGCTCAAGAGAAACAAAATGCCAGTATGTTCATGCTTGATTCAGCTTAAGTCAACAAATTCAAGATAAATCTTTCCAGCCAGGAGATACACCCCAGCTTGTGTATCCATTGATATATCTTTCAACCAGCTTGGTTCCAGAAGCATTTTCTATTTCTCCCAATCATGTCACTGCCCTTTAACCAGTTGCCTCCAGGCTTCTGTAATTCCCATATAGTTTAATAACACAGGGTACATCCAGTTCCCGTAGCTAACAAGTAAATATTATTTTGCAAACTTGAGGAGACTTCAAATTTCTCCGTTGGTTCGCAAGACTTAGATTGGTGATTGTCTAGTCTGAATTTCAGACTTCCCCTGCAAAGCAGGGGCCTAATGGAGACAGTTTTGATTCCAGAATTATGGTCTGGCAGTCAGACTAGTGATAGTCTTGCCTCAAGACTCTATAGATAATGTTACAAGAAATTCTGAGAATTAAAGATCCTGTAAAACATGACTGAAATCACAATGGTTGTGATTTTCGCTGAAGTGGAACACCAAAACTAATATTTTCTTATTACAAACTTAATTTTCTAATGATGATAATAATACTGTCAGCAAAAAAAAAATGTTTATTTGTTTCAGTAGAATGCATCTGGTCTTTCTCAGACAAGTTCTTATCCTCCGTTGTGAGTTTCCATTCTCTGAAATTTGTCACAGATCTTTCATGAAATATGTGAAACACTTCAATTTTCTTTTGACTCGTTTATTTTACTGATTAAAAAAGGCAGAAAGCCTCCTCTACCTGTCACCCTTACTCTCCACACCATTACCCAATTTTTCCTGCAATATGTTATCACTCGTTTTGATCTTGCCCAGCTACTTAGCGTTGTCTTGTGCCACTGTTTGCTTCCGTCTTCCGCGGGGGAATAAAATGTGGCATCTTTCCCCCTGTAGCATTATTATGCCCGTCAGAATGAAGTGGAGAGATAGCGGGAGGAAACGGTCACAACCAGAGATGGCGTTCCTCAGCCGTATCTGTCTATCTTTTTTCCTGTTTTCATTCTGGGCAAAATAACACAAAATCTGGCTCACAGCTTAAATCTCTGTAGATGTACAGTAGTACAGAATTGTACTGATATTCACTCTCTGTACACTTCTTTCCTTCAAAATCTTCATAAGGGCATTTCCGTGAATTACTGGACAAATCACAAATTATATAAATGGGTCTATCTCGAATCATATTACATTTCAATGGCTTGGATGGGTATGAATCATGAAGAAACAATGGGGGACATCATTTCTACTCTAAATTTTGCATCTTCAACAGCACCTTCTAGGAGCATCAGAACCATACATGAAATACCACATGTGGGACTAGTGTGACTAAATCTCAGTTTTATGAAAAACTATCATTTATTCTGCAGTTTTTTCCATGCCAGTAGCTCCTTTTCATTGTTTTGAAAGTAATAAAGCCCCACATATTTATACTAAATGTGAAAAAGACATGAATAAACGCAAATTTGTGTGGATGGTCAAAATGTAACGTAACTAACCGTAACGTAACTAACCATGTTTTTGATGTTGTAGTTAAAAATGAAAAGATTTTAATCAATAAGTTATATATCAAACGACTTATCAAGATGTCAGAAATAGCATGAATACCACAATTTGTTTCAGTTGAAAACAGGTTGACGAAACTTTAAGAACAAAGACTTGTCATTTTTTTCCATGTCCTCTTTTCGTAATGTAACTAACCATAACTAAAGTTCTTGTTATTACCCACTGAAACACGTCTCATGATTTTGCTTGATGTTGTGAAGTAGGTGCCAGTCTAGAGAATTGACAGTACCAAAACCGAAAAATTATATGAAAGCATATTCATGTGAGAGCCAAATGTTGAGTAAAGTTTGTCATAAAGTGTAACGTAACTAATCACGGAATTGCCCATAAAGATATTCTCTGTAGATGCACACTAGTACAGAACTGTACGGATATCCACTCTCCATACTGTTCCTTCATTCAAAAATCTTCATAAAACAACAGTTATAAAATATTTTTCCCATTGTGCACATTGTAACATACTGATTCTGAAAACATGCTTAATTCATGGCAGTTAGTTGGAAACAAATGGTGACATTTTAATTCCTGTATTTCTCAGAAACAAAACATAGCTACATGTATATTCATTTATTCATTTATCTTCATAAAAAGTTAAATGTTATTTTTTCCTTTTTGGTCATTGTAATGTACTAATTCTAAAATGTGCTAAATTCATGAGAGTAAGTTGGAGAAAATGGTCACTTTTCAATTTCTGAATTTCCCCAAGTTTCTTTTTAGTAATGATATTGCTACCAACACCGTACAAAATAGGAATATGCAATAACTCTTTATAAGGGCAATTCCGTGAATTATTGGACAAATCACAAATCATATAAATTGGTCTATCGCGAATCGTATTACATTTTGATGGTTTGAATGGGTATGAATCATGAAGACACAATGGGGGACATAATTTCTACTCTAAATTTTAAGTCTTCAACAGCACCCTGTAGGAGAATCAGAACCATACATGAAATACCACATGTGGGACTAGTGTGACTAAATCTCAGTTTTATGAAAAACTATCATTTATTCTGCAGTTTTTTCCATGCCAGTAGCTCCTTTTCATTGTTTTGAAAGTAATAAAGCCCCACATATGCATACTGAATCTGAAAAAGACATGAATAAACGCAAATTTGTGTGGCTGGACAAAATGTAACGTAACTAACCGTAACGTAACTAACCATGTTTTTGATGTTGTAGTTAAAAATTAAAAGATTTTTATCAATAAGTTATATATCAAATGATTTATCAAGATACCAGAAATAGCATGAATACCACAGTTTGTTTCAGTTGAAAACAGGTTGAGGAAACTTTGAGGACAAAGACTTCTGATTTTTTTTCCATGTCCTCTGTACGTAACGTAACTAACCATAATTAAAGTTCTTATTATTACCCACTGAAACAAGTCTCATGATTTTGCTTGATGTTGTGAAGTAGGTACCAGTCTAGAGAATTGTCAGTACCAAAATAGAAAAATAATATGAAAGCATATTCATGTAAGAGCCAAATGTTGAGTAAAGTTTGTCATAAAGTGTATCGTAACTAATCACGGAATTGCCCATAAACATCTCTAGGTACATTTCCCATGATTATTCATATTTTGTTGTTTAAAACTGAAATTGGGTGCTTTGTTTGTTTATTTTTTTCGTTCTGAAAGTCATCATTTAAAAATGTTAGATAGCATACCTCTCAGAAATAAAAACTTACCCCCCCCCTCCCCCACCCAGAACTTAAATGAGCTTTTCATGCAGAGTTTACTTCCCAAACTTGCTAAGTTGGGAAAAGAACAGGAAGTTTGATTTTTTTTTTTAGTTTTGTGATTTTTCTTTTGACATGGTATTGTTGCCAAACATACTACTGTATTCCAGGAATGTGAAATCACTCTTAAAATAATCTTAGGCACCTTGGTCCGTATTTTGAAACTAGTGAATCTAATAAAGATTAATGATTTCTTATCAAATTTGATGAAAACTGATTTAGCACAATTAAAGACAGAGAATGTCATTTGCATGCCTAGAAATTAACATCGTGTAAATACACTAAAAAAATACAAGTACCATCTAAAAAAAACTTCAGCAAAGTATAGGAGCTAGAAACTCAGTTGTAATAGTGACCAATTAATTATTTGAATTATTGTCACGAGGCAAAAATTCCTAGTATAGAACACAAACTGATTTTTGTGTTTTTGCACATTTTTCAAATTCTGGGCAATTACAGATTCCCAGATTTTCATAGACAGCCTAAGGGTATGAGTGATTTTTTTTATTTTTGGGGGTAAAAAGTATGTGCCCTAAGATAAACCTGATGCTACAAATATTGCTTGGAAATGTAGAATAACATTTTTTGTTAATTTTTTTAAATTGTGTGGTATTTCTCAAGAATGATGGAGCATCTTTGATTTCCATGTAGAAAAATAGATTTAGAATTAGATAAATAACAGTGACAAAGTAGACCATGATATTTCCTAAATTAACATTGGACTATGCCTGTATACAACCTGTATAGGATGACATATCATACAAAAAGGTCTCTAGGTCTGAGATATTCAGCTGAACTCTAACAAATTGCTCTTCTATGTCAGTGAACCGGATAGAATTACAGTTTGTATAAACTTGTATTATTATAACAGTATCCCCTCTTGTCCACGGCTATGAAATCATTTTGCTATATATGTAACAATGTTACTTCGTTACAAAGCAATTATACTTGCGCCACTACCTCACATCAGTTTTTTGTGTCACATTTCTCTAAGTGAATTTGAACCCAGTTTAATCCCGCAGTAACAACTTCTAAAGCCGAATGTGGATACAAAAAACAGGACATATATGTACGATTAAATGCTTAACGCACAGTGGTTTTTAGATTTAGCCGTGATCTGGGGATGTAACGCTATCCTCTATCCTCTCCCTTCCCTTCAAGCTCCACAAATTGTTGTATTTTTATTTTCTGCGTTGTTGACGTCTTTATCCTTGGCCATATTTCGCGCCAGCGCAACGGATCCGATGCATTTCATCTTCGATAAAATTACGGCTTGTGAACGAGAAGCCAACGAGAGAAAGAGGACTCTCCTCATCGCAAGGGGATTTTACATTCTTCTTTTTCTTGGCAAAGACGCAGAAAAAGAGAAGAACCCATTATCAATTTACCATTGATGAATTTTGGCAAATCCTGTCAAACTCTTGGACGTCGTTCCACCGAGACGAGCCACTACAGAGATTTGTATCGGTCATGATGCTCTTGGTTCTCGCTGTCCGTTTTGTGGTCCCCCTGAGGTGGCAAGATACCGGCAGAAAACAAAAACTTAAATTCTCTGTGTGTGCCTTTGTGTCGAGTCAAAACCCTTGCTCACAAGTTATCTTGAAGATTAAAAGAAGGACAAAGAGAAAAAATCCTTGTTTAGAAAGAGTTGTTATGGTTTGGAGGGTGCGGAAGAATCAGTGGCACGGATGGGAACCAATTGAAACGAAACAAGCGAGTGGACTCCAACAAATATCAAGTTTATAGCAAACACACACCACAGTCGACACAATACACACACATACACACGCCCACATCGTGAAACACACACAAACATGTGCACACAACACAAAACACAGACATATAAACTCATGCCCCACACATGTGCAAGCAACACACACAACAACACATACACAAACATACAAATTCCAGACACACAAGATACAGACACACAGCCGCACAATACACACATAATGTCACGAGGGGATCAATAGCCCTCGTTGTACAACCTTTTGTCGCTCATTCAGTGGTTATTGTCCGTCCTCATGCTCTCACACAAAGTCAATTAATTTGATCAAGCCCAACGCCGGAGATGGTAATCGGAGACTGAGCTGGGGCAATCGCTGGCCCAAGAAAAAAAAAAAGAGGGGGGGGGGGAGGGGGGGGGGGGGGGGGGGGGAGGGGGGGGGGGGGGAAATAGCAGGGCCATGATCGGAGCTTCTCAATCGTCGTTTTGCCCGCGGCAACGGACGGACGACGAAACCGGGGGGCTTGTCTTTAATAGCACGGAAAAGATGTTTTGATTGCGATCACAACCCTATCCCCCACATTCTCTTCTTCGAGCATTGCCATCAGCTCCGTTGACACACTTTTTTCCCGACCCGATCTCATTTTTGTTTTTCATTCGCTTGGCAGCTTCATAATCAAGTATATGAATGTCATTTTTTTGTGTTTTTTTGCTTTTTTAGCACACTTTCCTGTTTCTCCATCAGATAAAGGTGGCATCTATGACAGCGATGCTCCATTCCATTCTGTGTCACTTGTAGGCCCATGGTCACGTTCTGCGGCTGTCATCGTTCCGTCGTTTCTCCAGCAAGATACGACACTGTTGCTTCATGTTGGTAAAAAGCCCTGTGAAATGAAATGGACGAGAATGACAAGGTTTTTTTGTAATTTCCTTTATTCAGCAGATGTATCAGCAATCAAAACCAGGGCAACAAGATATGGTGACCAGGTTTTTTTTTTCTGTTCAAATGTACATTATCCATGTGAAAATTACTGGTTTGAAACTGTAATGTATTATCCACAGAAATGGAAAATACTCTTGCATATCCTCCATTTACTTAAATTGTTTCTTGTTTGTAGTTCAACATGAAATTTAAGATAAGTAATACAATTTGATCCACCCATTAGTTTGTTGAATTTGAAGTTAAAGAAGACCAAAAATCACAGAATTTACATTTTAAAAACCAACAGAAATATTGGGGAAAATTTAGGCATATATGCACAAGTGATAAGACCCCCTCCTGCCACCAATAAAAAAAAACCTAATGGAGGCTAAAACTGCGTAAAAAAAGAAAAAAAAAAAATAATCATGCAATCACACAAAATTAGAGTACTAATTCCCTAACTGTGCTGAACATTTGATCTCCCGCACAGTTCAAAGATGTCAGGCAAAGTCAAGGCAGCTCGGCAGCATATGTGTGTAGCTTAAAGACACTATATAAACATTTGTGGAAGACCCGTTTGAAAAATTGTCAACTGTGCTATCTGACATATTGACAGTGTTGAATGGCACAAATAAACACCCCTAGAACGCAAAAAAATCAGAGAGTATGTGTCACTCTGTCAAATATGACCAGATCAAAAATTTGCTCAATGAATTATTCTTGGCCGATGAAAATTCTTACAACACAGCAGTCTAATGCGGAAAAACTCAATGATTTTTACTTTTTAAAGCAACTTATGAATCATTTTGAAAGCGGTGATTTTTTTCAGGGCTTAATTTTTAGACCTTATTGAAGAGCAGTAGTATGCGGGAATCATGTACCTCACATCTTTTTTTTTTTAAATGGAATATTGTAGATGCCTTGTAAAGCTACATTTATTCGTATGACAGATCCCGCTTCTTTGGCAGACAGAAAGAATTTTGTCCAATCATTGTATATTTTTTGAAATCAGACTGCATAGTTGGCCAAACCTCTGTGAAATCAAATTTGTGTGAGACTCTGTAAGCTAGTGATATAACTGAGTGGATCTGAATGCATTAGAAACATTAGAAATAGACTGAAATTAAATAAAAAAAATGTTGTGTGAGAGAGGGTCGAAATGCACAGAGCGTTTATTATAGGCCTTGAGACTGGCACTAAAATTGATTTTGCCATTATATGCTGCGAATCAACAATTTTTTGCAGTAATTAATCTCTTATTCTTATATCCACATCTTCAATGTAATTTCCTTCCCGAGTATTCCTCCATGTACCCTCCCTAAGCTTTCCCTGCTTACTAAATTGACTTCTCACTGTTTCATTTTTATTTTCTCTTTTAATCTAATTTCCTAATCCTTCAGTTTTATCCAATCCTGTTATTTTTCTTACTTCTGTAATTCATTTTTTTTTTTTTGCAATCTGAATTGTTAGCTTTCCATAAAATTTCATTTAAATACTTCTTAATCAAAAGCCAGCCGCCTTCTTGGCAAGCCCCCTTCAAATTAACATTTCTATTCTTTGGGTTGGTCAAATGTACATTTCTGGATTTTCAGAGTAATTAGGCGTGTGCAAACCATACAGATCTAAGTACAATACTGCCCTCTACTGGTAAAGAAAAGCCAGCCTGCAGCATACCCTTGCAGCTATTTGTACCAAGGAGGTAACCTCCTTGCATGTACTTGATGCAAGGTTCCCAGTGCACAAATATAATGATGCTGCACCAAAGTGTACAGGAGTTAATGTTTATTACATAGATGGCCAACTTTTCCTTTTTTGCAGTGTTTAGTAGCTTTTTTCTAGTTGCCAATATTGTGAAAAAAAAAGAAAAGAAAAAAAAAAAAAAAAAAAAAAAAAAAAAAAAAAAAAAAAAAAAAAAAAAAAAAAAAAAAAAAAAATATTAACAGCCATTGGCTATGGGAACGGATGTACCATCTATGTTAACTCTATAGGATTTTCAGAATCTTGGAGCAACGGGTTTAAGCGAAATGGCTCAAAGTAATATGTTTTCTTGGAATTACTTTGTGGCAGACATTTTATCTGAAAAAAAAAGCCAAAATGAATTTATCTTAGAACAAATATGGGTTTTTCTTTCATAAGAGGGTTGGCATCTGCATGTTATAAGTAGACTTGGAGATATGAGAGTGGAGTTATAAATTAGTCGGAAACACCAGAAATTTGAGGTGGTAAATGTGAAAACACCTAGCATTTGAACAAAAATGATAAAAATAATGCTATACAATTTCCTCCCACAGTAAAATTAATAACAAATGTATTGAATAAAACTAAACTATTACGCAAAGAACGACAGCCCGAAAAAGCTTGAACAAAATATAACAAAAAGACACAACATTTAAATGAACAATACAATGTTTCCGAAGCTGGCTCACTTCATCTTCAGTCTGAAATAATAGATGAGTTGTTGGTATTTTATAGCATGTCTGATGCAAGCAAACTGGTTACTCGAAAAATTTTAATTTATACACACCGCGCCGGGTAGCTAAGAATCATTTAAGATTACCAATAAGTATGTGGTATAAGGTGCAAGGAACAGGAGGGCGACGAACAACTTGAAATAGTGTTTGTATATACAGTGTGTATAAAATTACAAGTGTGTATATATCGGTGTGTATAAATTAAAATTTTTCAGTAAACCAGTTGGCTTCGCATGCAGACATGTATATAATACCAAACAAACGTCTCTATTTATTTTCAGACTGAAGATGAAGTGAGGCGCACTTCGAAACATTATTGTTCGATTTAAATGTGTCTTTTTGTTATATTTTTGTTCAAAAACCTAGAACTATTTTAACGGCAAAAAGATGCCTAATAAAAGCCAAAGAAATAATGTGTAAGGTCCCAAAACGCCGAATCAAGAACCCCATGGGCCTAGTAGCCTTGAATGTTATTTGTGTGGTTTTATCGCAACAAAAATTCAAAGTCTGAAATCAGTGTTCACGGTTAAACAGCAGCCCGCTAGCCAAATGGCTAGCAGAAATCATGGCGGAGCTAGCCTAAAATCTAAAGTAACTAGTCCGCATGGCTAGCCAAAATATTGCTTTTAGTTCACATGAAACATTATAAAAATATTCAATTTTGGGGACGGACTAGTCAGAATTGCTGGCAGACTACCCCAAAATTTAAGGCTACTAGCACCGCCGGCTAGTTTAAAAAAAAAGTTAAGCCGGGCGACCCCTGAAAATGCAATATTACAACACAGAAAGAAAACAATTGACTTGTAAACCAGAAAAACAGAATTTAACATAAACTTTGGTCTTTATCATTCCCCTTGAAATGATGAAAATTTGTTCTGGCATACACCAACTGTATCTTTCTTCCAGATGGCAGACAATTTGCGATTCCTGCATGAATTGGATAACCCCGCTTGCCACTTTCCAAAGGAAGAAATGCTTCTATGATCGATGATTACTTCTCCCTGTAACCACAGCAGCAAGTGTGCTAAACACGAGGGTATAATTGACAATTAGTTTATTTAATGAGTCAACGTATCTGCCACTATCATTAATGTGGTGAAACAAGGTCACGGTTGTAACCTCCTGTTACAATTAAATGTAGGTCGAAGGTCTCAATACCAAATTTCCTAGAACAGCTGTTCATGGTGACTTATGTGGCAATAACTGGGGGCTATAAACACTTCATTGTGGCAAAAGCAGTATTTTAACTGATGCAAGTAGTGTACGCCAAACTCACGCTTTCTGTTTCGTGACATTTTACAAGATACCAGATATTCAAATTATTTTGTAAATGCATCAGAAATTATAACCACTCAAAAGTGATTAATCACACTCTTTGATATGTAGTGTTCCTCCAAGACACTTCTTTTGTTCGTCGGATGTTAAAAGGAAGTCAGGTAATGCACAAATGTGCTAGCATTACTCAAATGATGACACCGAAAGCTACATCATCACTTACATTTTATTTAAATTTCCCTGATACTGACAGACTAACACCTAATCCATCGATTTGTAAATATAATTTCTTAAGCACTCTTCCCTCTGAGATATGTGAGCTCAATACTGCCCTATACTTTTACAAATCAATCAAATTTGAGTTACTGATATTTTTTGAAAATATCCTAAAGCATGCTGTACCCTTATGCAAATTTGGAAAAGAAATAATTGGGGGAATCACATATAGACCGAGGATTTGTAATGATATCACAGGATGGCATGATGCAGGGCTGTCAACTTTTTGGAAATTGACTTGAGGGAGATTCACTTTTGCCTCCCAAATTATTATATACTAGCCAAGTTACTAGCCAATCAACGTCTGACATGCAGGGGGCAGGGCCGACAGTGACCAAAAACAATTTTGCCCGCCCACCGCCAGGCCAAATATTACCCCCGCCAAATAACTTCTGAGCCAAGCAGGGGGCAAGGAGGCCGATGATGACCAAACCATGTTGCCTGCCCCAAAAAAAAATTGATGCTGCCAAATTACCTAGCCAAAACAGTTCATTTTGTTCACGGTTGTACATGTTGGCGGGAGTTTTTTTCATAAAGCAGGAGATTGGTGGACGGCGGGAGGATGGCCGAAACGGGAGGTTGACAGCATGGCATATGTGATATAGACAGAAAAAAATGAACATTTAGTGAATTTTAACAAAGGAAATGGGGGGTTCCTCAACAGTAAAATATTATAACATTGCCAAATTTGTGACTACGTACTTCTTGAATTGTCAAAATTCATATCTTATTCTTATTTGTCTAATTTTGCTCTAATTCTTTTACGATTGATACTGTGATTGTTCGTATCTTTTCTTCGAAATAATTTGTCATTAGACTGGAATTTCAAATTAACTTAATGACAAAACAGTTATATAATATATATATATATTATATATATCATATATAATTATATTCTTTCTACATGAAATATACCTCTCCTTTCCTACATTTCAGTTAAAATGTTCTATCACTTTTTCTTTTTTCTTTCACTGAGTCCTGGTATTCACCATATTGTGAGACAAAATCTTGCCATCTTGCACCTACATAACAGAATATGTATATATTTTGACAGTACTTGCATCTGGGAAGTAAACACCCATCAAGGAATTTGTGTTAATTTGGAACGTTATTCAGTTCAGTTCATGCAAATGTTACGGCATGAAAGATGCTATATTAATTATTATTGGTAATGTAGATATGATAAATTTATGGAAGCTCCAACTTTGCTACAAACATTTTATGATTTTGTGATGTAATCAATAATATGCTTGGATATATTTTATAATAATACTAAATTTAATGCAAATTCTGGTGTTAAATTATATACTGGGTACTTGTATATCTGCATATGTGTTTTTGTACATTTACTGCAAAGTGGCATTTGTGTTAACAGGTAAGATTGTAACTCTTCCGCGGTTTTTGTTTTTGTTTTTTGTCGGTGAGATATAAAAGAAAATTGTCTTTGTCATACCATCATTCGCAAAGTCATGCTGCAGGATGTAATATATCACAGGTGATAAATTTCAGAACTAAATCTATTAGATGCTAACTTTAGTGTATTTGCGCCGCGTTTATGCAAACGCGCAATTCGATATATAAAACTTCTCTGCATCCCAAATTAAATTTCCATTAATTTCACCATTTACTCGGTGTCGCACAGCAGTTACGGTTGTGCCGGAGATGTAGCGACGTTTTGTTTGCGTTTTTGCACAATCAATATGTATTTATTACAGTTTATCCTCAAGTGTGTCATATGCCATGATATCATTCAAATGTCCTTTGGAATGCTTTGGAGGTGTGTAACTGCATTTAGTTTTTATTGTCATCATGAATGGCTGTGGCAACAAAAATGACAAATGCATGATAAATATTTTATATATTGGAATAACTCATATTTTAAAATCATCCATGTCTGCAAAGCTTCCAGTAAGGCAATAGATTTCATAAGATGCTCTCCCCTGGGTGGTCTGCAGTTTGCATTTGATGGCGTGCATTATTCGTACATCTAACTTTGGAGAATGGCCGCTCAATTATATGCGCTAGTTGCCGAAGTATCTGTTTGCCTATCACCGATTGTGGGTGCCGTTGGAGAATATCTCTTATGATTGCGATCATTTTGTCGTTGACCAAATTTGATCTCGTTAAAGTCTGACAAGCTTTTATTGTGTTCCGCAGTGATGTAGTTATTGGGGCTATTGGCGCATCTTGAATCAGATACGAGTCCATAACGTGGCTCGTCGGAAATCTGTCAATGCGAGAATCTAGATGGAATATTATTCAGCGATAAGTGTTTGTCATTTTTGTTGGAGATGATTATTAGCTGGGTTGGGGATCTATTACTTCTGTTTTGGTGATTGTAGATCCATGGACTCTTCTGTTATAGGCCAAATGACTGATGATGGGGACTAGTGAATAGGAAAGTTTCATATAATTATACAGGTAAAATATCAAGAAGAAATTTGTTATCAAGTGTTAAACTGAATTCTGTTTTCCTAAAC
>JZLH01S0603880.1:51754-69014 GCA_001188425.1 Eucidaris tribuloides | reverse complement strand
GTTTATTTTCCTGATTAAAAAAGGCAGAAAAGCCTCCTGTACCTGTCACCCTCACTCTCCACACCATTACCCAATTTTTCCTGCAATATGTTATCACTCGTTTTGATCTTGCCCAGCTACTTAGCGTTGTCTTGCGCCACTGTTTGCTTCCGTCTTCCGCGGGGGAATAAAATGTGGCATCTTTCCCCCTGTAGCATTATTATGCCCGTCAGAATGAAGTGGAGAGATAGCGGGAGGAAACGGTCACAACCAGAGATGGCGTTCCTCAGCCGTATCTGTCTATCTTTTTTCCTGTTTTCATTCTGGGCAAAATAACACAAAATCTGGCTCACAGCTTAAATCTCTGTAGATGTACAGTAGTGCAGAATTGTACTGATATTCACTCTCTGTACACTTCTTTCCTTAAAAAATCTTCAGAAAGATATTCTCTATAGATGTACACTAGTACAGAACTGTACGGATATCCACTCTCCATACTGTTCCTTCATTCAAAAATCTTCATAAAACAACGTTTATAAAATATTTTTCCCATTGTGCACATTGTAAGATACTGATTCTAAAAACATGCTAAATTCATGGCAGTTAGTTGGAAACAAATGGTGACATTTTAATTCCTGTATTTCTCAGAAACAAAACATAGCTACATGTATATTCATTTATCTTCATAAAAAAGTTAAATGTTATTTTTTTTCCTTTTTGGTCATTGTAACGTACTAATTCTAAAATGTGCTAAATTCATGAGAGTAAGTTGGAGAAAATGGTCACTTTTCAATTTCTGAATTTCCCCAAGTTTCTTTTTAGTAATGATATTACTACCAAGACTGTACAAAATAGGAATATGCAATAACTCTTTATAAATATCTCTAGGTACATTTCCCATGATTGTTCATAAATTGGGTGCTTTGTTTAGTTTATTTTTTTCTTTCTGAAAGTCATCATTTAAAAATGTTAGCATACCTCTCAGAAATAAAAACTTACCCCCCCCCCCCCCCCCGAACCTTAAATGAGCTTTTCATGCAGAGTTTACTTCCCAAACTTGCTAAATCCTTTAAAGTTGGGAAAAGAACAGAAAGTTTCATTTTTTTTTCAAGTTTGGTGATTTTCTTTTGACATGGTATTGTTGCCAAACATACTACTGTATTCCAGGAATGTGAAATCACTCTTACAATAATCTTAGCCACCTTGGTCCGTATATTGAAACTAGTGAATCTAATAAAGATAAATGCATTCTCATCAAATTTGATGAAAACTGATTTAGCACAGTTAAACACAGAGAATGTCATTTGCATGCCTAGAAATTAACATCGTGTAAATACACTAAAATAATACATGTACCATCTAAAAAAAACTTCTGCAAAGTATAGGAGCTAGAAACTCAGTTGTAGTAGTGACCAATTAATTATTTGAATTATTGTCACAAGGCAAAAATTCCTAGTATAGAACACAAACTGACCTTTGTTTTTTTGCACATTTTTCAAATTCTGGGCAATTACAGATCCCCAGATTTTCATAGACAGCCTAAGGGTATGAGTGATTTTTTTTTATTTTGGGGGGTAAAAAGTATGTGCCGTAAGATAAACTTGATGCTACAAATATTGCTTGGAAATGTAGAATAACATTTTTTTTTCCATTTTTTAAATTGTGTGGTATTTCTCAAGAATGATGGAGCATCTTTGATTTCCATGTAGAAAAGTAGATTTAGAATTAGATAAATAACAATGACAAAGTAGACCATGATATTTCCTAAATTAACATTGGACTATGCCTGTATACAACCTGTATAGGATGACATATCATACAAAAAGGTCTCTGGGTCTGAGGTATTCAGCTGAACTCTAAACAAATTTGCTCTTCATGTCAGTGAACCGGGATAGAATTACAGTTTGTATAAACTTGTATTATTATAACAAGTATCCCCTCTTGTCCACGCTATGAAATCATTTTGCTTATATGTACACATGTTATTCTTACAAAGCAATATACTTGCCACCTACCTCAGTCAAGTTTTTTTGTGTCACATTTTCTAAGTGAATTTGAACCCAGTTTATCCCGCAGTACAACTCTAATACGCCGAATGTGGATACAAAAAAACAGGACATTATTATGTAGATTAAATGCTTTAACCACGGTGGTTTCAGATTTCTGCCGTGATCTGGGGAATGTAACGCTATCCTCCCCTTCTCTTTCATCTCCACAAATTGTGTATTTTTATTTTCTCGTTGTTGACGTCTTTATCCTCGGCCATATTTCGCCCGCAACGGATCCGATGCATTTCATCTTCGATAAAATTACGGCTTGTGTAACGAGAAAGCCAACGAGGAGAAGAGACTCTCTCATCGCCCATTCTTCTTTTTCTCGGCAAAACGCAGAAAAAGAGAAGAACTCCATTTTATCAATTTACCTTGATGAATTTTGCAATCCTGTCAAACTCTTGGACTCGTTCCCCCGAGACGAGCCACTACAGAGATTTGTATCGTCGTGATGCTCTTGGTTCTCCTGTCGTTGTGGTCCCCCTGAGGTGGCAAGGATCCGGCAGAAACAAAACTTAATTCTCTGCGTGTGCTTTGTGTCGAGTCAAAACCCTTGCTCACAAGTTATCTTGAAGATTAAAAAGAAGGACAAGAGAAAAAAATCTTGTTAGAAAGAGTTGTTATGGTTTGAGGGTGCGGAAGATCAGTGGCACGGATGGGGACCATTGAAACGAAACAAACGAGTGGACTCACAAATACCAGTTTATACAAACACACACACATACACACGCCCGCATGCTTGAAACACACACAAACATATGCACACACACAAACACAGACATATAAACTCATGCCCACACATGCGCACACACACACATACACATACACAAACATACAAATTCAAACACACAGATACAGACACACAGCCGCACATACACACATAATGTCACGAGGGGATCATAGCCTCGTTGTACAGCCTTTTGTCCCATTCAGTGGTTATTGTCCGTCTCATGCTCTCACACAAAGTGCATTAATTTGATGCAGGCCCAACCCGGAGATGGTAATCGGAGACTGAGCTGGGGGGCATCACTGGCCAAGAAAAAAAAAGTGATAGCAGGGCCTGATCGGAGCTTTCAATCTCGTTTTGCCCCGGCAACGACGACGACGAAACGGGGGCTTGTCTTTTAATCACGGAAGATGTTTGGATTGCGATCCCACCCTATCCCTCCACATTCTCTTCTCGAGTCATTGCCATGCACTCCCGTTGACACACTTTTTCCCCCCGATCCCATTTTTGTTTTTCATTCCATGGCAGCTTTCATATAAGTATATGAATGTCATTTTTTTGTTGTTTTCTTGCTTTTTTAGCACACTTTCCTGTTTCTCCATCAGATAAAGGTGCATCTATGACAGCGATGTCCCATTCCATTCTGTGTCACTTGTAGCCCATGGTCACGTTCTGCAGGGCTGTCATCTTCCCGTCGTTCTCAGCAAGATACGACACTTTGCTTCATGTTGGTAAAAAGCTGTGAAAGAAATGACGAGAATGACAAGGTTTTTTTGTAATTTCCTTTATCACAGATGTATCAGCATCAAAACCAGGGCACAAGATATGGTGACCAGGTTTTTTTTTCTGTTCAAATGTACATTATCCATGTGAAAATACTGGTTGAAACTGTAAATGTATATCCACAGATGGAAAATACTCTTTGCATATCCTCCATTTACTAAATTGTTTCTTGTTTTGTAGTTCAACATGAAATTTAAGATAAGTATACAATTTGATCCCACCCATTAGTTTGTTGGAATTTGAAGTTTAGAAGACCAAAAACACAGAATTTACATTTTAAAAACAACAGAAAATTGGGGAATTTAGCATATATGCACAAGTGATAAGACCCCCTCCTCCACCAATAAAAAAACCTAAATGGAGGCTAAAACTGCGTAAAAAAAGAAAAAAAAATAATAATCACTGCAATCACACAAAATTTAGATACTAATCCTAACTGTGCTGAACATTTGACTCCCGCACAGTTCAAGATTGTCAGCAAAGTCAGGAGCTCGGCACATATGTGTGTATGCTTAAAGACACTATATAACATTGTGGAAGACCCGTTTGAAAAATTGTCAAACTGTGCTATCTGACATATTTGACAGTGTTTGAATGGACAAATAAACACCTTAGAACGCAAAAAATCAGAGAGTTATGTTGTCACTTGTCAAATATGTACAGATCAAAATTTGCTCATGAATTATTCTTGGCCGATGAAAATTCTACAACACAGCAGTCTATGGGGGAAAACTCAATGATTTTTACTTTTTAAAGCACTTAATGATCATTTTGAACTGTGATTTTTTTCAGGGCTGAATTTTTAGACCTTATTGAAGACAGTAGTATGGGGAATCATGTACCTCACATTTTTTTTTTAAATGGAAATATTGTTAGATGCCTGTAAAGCTACATTTATTCGTATGACAGATCCCTTTCTTTGCAGACAGAAAGAATTTGTCCAATCATTGTATATTTTTGAAATCAGACTGCAAAGTTGCCAACCTCTGTGAATCAATTTGTGTGAGACTCCTGTAAGCCAGTGATATAACTGAGGGATCTGAATGCATTAGAACATTAGAAATATACTGAAAATTAAAAAAAAAAATGTTGTGTGAGAGAGGGTCGAAATGCACGAGCGTTTATTATAGCCTTGAGACTGGCACTAAAATTGATTTTCCATTATATGCTGACCAATCAGCAATCACAATGTTTTTGCAGTATTAATCCTCTTATTCTTTTCCCATCTTCAATGTATTTCCTTTCGAGTATTCCTCCATGTATCCCTCCCTAATTCTTTCCCTCTTACAAGTTACTTTCTCACTGTTTCACTTTTATTTTCTCTTTTAATCTAATTCCCTAATCTTCATTTTATCCCAATCCTGTTATTTTCTTTACTTCCGTAAATCATTTTTTTTTCAATCTGAATTGTTAGTTTTCATAAAATTTCATTTAATACTTAATCAAAGCCACCCCTTCTTGGCAGCCACCCATTCAAATTAACATTTCTTATTCTTTGGGTTGAGTCAAATGTACAATTTCTGGATTTTCAGAGTAATTAGGCGTGTGCAACCATACAGATCTAAGTACAATACTGCCCTCTACTGGTAAAGATAAGCTAGCCTGCAGCATACCCTTGCAGCTACATGTACCAAGGAGGTACCTCCTTGCATGTACTGATGCAAGGTTTTCTCTAGTGCACAAACATATGATGCTGCCACCAAGTGTACAGGACTGTAAGTTTATTACATAGATGCCAACTTTTCCTTTTTTTTTGCAGTGTTTAGTACTTTTTTCTAGTTGCAAATTGTGATATTAACCCATTGGCTATGGGAACCGGATGTCCTCTATGTTAACTCTATAGGATTTTCAGAATCTCGGAGGCAACGGGTTAAGCAAAATGCCTCAAAATATGTTTTTCTTTGGAATTACTTTGTGCACACATTTACTGAAAAAAAAGCCAAAATGCTTTTTCTTAGACAAATACGGTTTTTCTTTCATAAGAGGTTGGCATCTCTGTTATTAGTAGCACCTTGGAGATATGAGAGGTGGAGTTATAATTTGTCAATTCTAAAGACCAAAGTTTTCCGCGTTGTGGATTTTCTGCAGAAATCACAGAATTTGAGGTGTAATGTGGAAAACGGCATTTTGAACAAAAATGATAAAAATAATGCTATAAATTTCCCCCACAGTAAAATTAATAAAAAATATATTGAATAACACTGAACTAATTTACCAAAAAGATGCCTAATATAAGCCAAAGAAATAATGCGTAATACCCCCATGGGCCTAGTAAGCTTCATGTTATTTGTGATTTTTTTTTCCCAACAAAAATTAAAGTCTGAAAATTGCAAGATTACACTGCGGAGAAAAAACGAATTTTGACATTTGTAAAACGGAGAAAAATGGAATTTGACATTTGTAAAATGGAGAAAAATGGAATTTGACATTTGTAAAATGGAGAAAAATGGAATTTGACATTTGTAAAACGGAGAAAAATGGAATTTGACATTTGTAAAACGGAGAAAAATGGAATTTGACATTTGTAAAATGGAGAAAAATGGAATTTAACATTTGTAAAAGGGAGAAAAATGGAATTTAACATTTGTAAAATGGAAAATTTTGGTCTTTAGTCAATCCCTTTGAATGATGAAAATTTGTTCTGCATACACTCAACTGTATCTTTCATGCAGATGGGTAGACAATAGGATTCTGTATGATTGTATAACCCCTTGCCACTTTGAAAGGAAGAAATGCTTCTATGATGATGATTACTTTTCACTGTAGCCAATCACAATCACAATCACAATCACAATCACCAATCACTTGTGAGCACAAAATGCTCTGTCACAAGGGACATGCAAAAAGAGAAAATGCCCACATTCATGAAACATCGATGAAACTACTCAACTGGGCATGCACTATTTTGACTACATTTGAAATTCAAAAATATCTCAAATTTATATGTCAAAATTGATCGGAAAAGCTTAGTGTCAATATTGGTCTTAATGAAGGGTATGGTTTCCAATATTCTTTTAATAAGAAAACTCATTTTCTGTTCTCCGTATGAAGTTGGGGGCTTAGAACATCCAACATCAAAGACACTTAGCACCTGAAAAATTCTTTTGTACATCCATACAAACCTGACAGCTGTTTAAATTATGATTCCCCAAACATTATCTTGTGTTTAGTTTTTCAGCCCTTTTTGTTAAATAGTGTTATACAGAATCAATGAATAAGTAATCACATGATTGGCGTACATTTGCATTATATAACAAATTGGATTGGAGCTCTATTTGATCTTTGTCCTAATTGGTATTGAAAGTTTGGTTGTGTTTTGCTTTTGTTTTTCTTTTTCTTGCTGTTTTTAGCATGATGACTGTTTAATCTTCAGTTCTGGACCCTTCATTGCTTTATGATTCAAAATTAGGAATGGACAAATTATAGGGGTAAACTTGTACAGCAGCGAATCCAGAATTTTTCAAATGGGTTGCAAGTCCATGTGTTCACAATAGGCCAGTTTACTCATGAATTCAAATTTATGGATATTCTTCCTGGGGGGACTGGTAATGAACTATTCCATAAACCTGTTTATAAAGATTACATTCCAATATTAGGAATCCAACTTGCTTACATTAGTTGTTGCTATGGCAGGCAAACCCTGGGCAAGCTGTCAAGTTGTTAGGGACATCTTTGTATTGAAGGTACGCATAATATTTGAGAACATTTATAAAATGGTCTATTGACAAGCCCCCAAAAAGTCATCTGATTTTGCTGGGTGTGGCATGGTGGGTTGGGGACATTTATATTGCATTACCCGCATTTGGGAGGGAGGCTGCTAAACTGGGGGGGGGGGTGAGGGGATGGGGCAGGGTGTAGCTGATCCCACCCCTATATCTGCCACTATTATGAATTTGGTGAAACAAGGTCACAGTTGTAACCTCTGTTACAATTAATGTAGAATGAAGGTCGCTTACCAAATTTCTAACAGCTGTTCATGTGACTTATGTGCAATAACTGGGGGGCTGTAAACACTTTATGTGCAAAAGTAGTATTTTAACTAATGCAAGTAGTGTACACCAAACTCATTGCTTTCTGTTTTCGTGACATATTTTACAGATAGCGATATCAAATTATTTTGTAATGCATCAGAAGTTATAACCACCAAAAGTGATTAATCACACTCTTTGATATGTAGTGTTCCTCAGACACTTCTTTTGTCGTCGGATGTTAAAGGAAGTCAGGATGACAAATTGTGCTACATTACTGAAATGATGACACCGGAAAGCTAATCATCCACTTAATTTTATTTAAATTTTCCCTGATACTGACAGACTACACCTAATCCATCGATTGTAAATATAATTTCTTACACTCTTCCTCTGAGATATGTGAGCTCAATACTGCCCTACTTTTACAAATCAATCAAATTTGAGTTACTGATATTTTGAAAATATCCTAAGCATGCTGTACCCTTTATGCAAAATTTGGAAAAGAAATAATTGGGGGAATCACTATAGACCGAGGATTTGTATGATATCACAGGATGGCATATGCAGGGCTGTCAACTTTTTGGAATGACTTGGAGGGAGATTCACTTTTGCCTCCCAAATTATTTTATACTAGCCAAGTTACTAGCCAATCAACGTCTGACATGCAGGGGCAGGGGCCGACAGTGACCAAAACAATTTTTGCCCGCCCCCCAAAATATTACCCGCCAAATAACTTCTGACAAGCAGGGGGCAGGAGGCCGATGATGACCAAAACCATGTTTTGCCTGCCAAAAAAAAATTGACCTGCCAAATTACTAGCCAAACAGTTCATTTGTTCACTTGTACATGTTTGGCGGGAGTTTTTTTCATAAAGCAGGAGATTGGTGGGACGGCGGGAGGATGAGCCGAAAGCGGGAGGGTTGACAGCCATGCATATGTGATAGACAGAAAAAATGAACATTTAGTGATTTTAACAAAGGAATGGAGGGTTCCTCACAATAAATATTATAACATTGCCAATTTGTACTACCGGTACTCTTTGGAATTGTCAAAAATTCATATCTTTATTCTTATTTGTCTAATTTTTCTCATTCTTTTACTGATTGATACCTGTGATTGTTCTACTTTTCTTCGAAATAATTTGTCATTAGACTGGAATTTCAATTAAATTAAATGACAAACATATATATATATATTGTTCTTTCTACATTGAAATATACCTCTCCTTTTCCTCATTTCAGTTAAAATGTTCTATCACTTTTTCTTTTTCTTTCACTGAGTCTGTATTCACATATTGTGAGACAAAATCTTGCATCTTGCACCTACATACAGAATATGTATATATTTTGACAGTACTTGCATCTGGGAAGTTAAACACCATCAGGAATTTGTGTAATTTATGGGAACTTTATTCAGTTCATTCATGCAAATGTACCATGAAAGATCTATATCAAGTATTATTGGTAAGTGTAGATATGATAAATTTATGGAAGCTCCAACTTTGCTACAAACATTTTATGATGTGTGATGTATCATAATAATGCTTGGTAATATTTATAAATAATACTATTTAATGCAAATTCTGTGTTAAATTATTACTGGTGTACTTGTATATCTGCATATGTGTTTTTGTACATTTACTCAAGTGCATTTTGTGTTAACAGTAAGATTGTAACTCTTCCCGGTTTTTGTTTTGTTTTTTGTCGGTGAGATATAAAAGAAATGTCTTTGTCATACCATCATTGCAAAGTCATGCTGCAGGATGTAATATATCACAGGTGATAAATTTCAAACTAAATCTATTAGATCTAAACTTTGTTATTTGCCGCGTTTATGCAAACCCAATTCGATAATAAAAACTTCTCGCATCCCAAATTAAATTTCCATAATTTCACCATTTACTCGGTGTCGCACAGCAGGTACGGTTTGTGCCGGAGATGTACGACGTTTTGTTTGCGTTTTTGCACAATCAAATGTATTTATTACAGTTTATCTCAAGTGTGTCATATGCCATGATAGTCATCAGTCTTGGAATGCTTTGGAGGTGTGTAACTCATTTAGTTTTATTGTCATCATGAATGGCTGTGGCACAAAATGACAAATGCATGATAAATATTTTATATATTTGGAATAATCTCATAGTTTTAAAATCATCCATGTCTGTAAGCTTCCAGTACAATAGATGTTCATCAGATCTCTCCCCTGGGGTCTGCAGTTTGCATTTGATGGCGTGCATTATTGTACACTAACTTTGGAGAATGGCCGCCTCAATTATTATGCGCTACTTGCCGAAGTTCTGTGCTCTATCACGATTGTGGGTGCCGTTGGAGAATATCTCTTATGATTGCGATCATTTGTCGTTACAAATTTGATCTCGTTAAGTCTGACAAGCTTTTATTGTGTTCCCGTGATGTAGTTATTTGGGGCTATTGGGCGCATCTTGAATCAGATACGAGTCCATACGTGGCTCGTCGGAAATCTGTCATGCGAGAATCTAGATGGAAATATTATTCACGATAAGTGTTTGTCATTTGTTGGAGATGATTATTACTGGGTTGGGGATCTATTACTTCTGTTTGTGATTGTTCAGAATCCATGGACTCCTTCCTGTTATAGCAATGACTGATGATGGGGACTAGTGATAGGAAAGTTTCTAAATTATACAGGTAAAATATCAAGAAGAAATTTGTTATCAAGTGTTAAACTGAAAAAGTTCACATGTTTTCCTAAAAACAAGATACATGTAAGTAATTACATAGAATTTATAAAAGGCCCCTAAATCAACTGTCAGCTTAGTGTGTGTTCTGTGCTATGAATTTTTATCTGTATGAGACAATAATTAAATTCAAAACAGTCAATATAATTCCACTAACAAAGACGTGGGGGGGGGGGGGCACCCCCCACATGAAATTTTGGGGGGCAAAACTCATTTTGCCCCCCCCCCCCCAATATGCCCCTGAAAGGTAAAAATTAATCAATTATTTAATGACTAAAATGAACAATAAAAGCACCTTTTCTTGTCTACAAACTGTTAATTTCATAACTGAAAAAATGTGAAATTTTTGCCTTTAATGTTGCACTTACACTTATAAGTGTATAGATGGTAGCCTCGCCAGAATTGTACTGAAAACCTAAGCTCATTGTTTTATTGTTGGTTTAAACATGACCGTACATGATTACATCTATAACACTTGAAACATAATATTTGCTGATTAGTATTTGTGATAGTCTTAGGTTCCTGAGAAATGAAAACATGTGATTATTCTGAGCACTCAGTCGCTTTGCTCCCTGGTGCATATTATAAGTAAATGTTTCTGAAATGGATGGAAAATACCACTTTCTGGTATTTGACTGTGATATAAGCAATGGTTAAAGTAATAGAAACATGACTTCCACAGTAACATTATAGTGACAGTGAGAGAAATGTGCTAAAATGTCAAAAGGAAAGATAGTAAACTTATGCCAAAATAATTCATCAGACAGTGCTCACCAGTCACAAAGTGATATTTTGGCCTTAGCACTACTTGCAAGTGATATCTACATTGCTCGAAGAATAATACATATTGGCTTACAAGTGCACATCCCTTGTGACATACATGTTCATGAGAAATGAAAATTTCTGATCATTTTGAGCTCTCGCTCGCGTTGTCCGTGCATATTTAATAAATGTTTCTGAAAGGATATTGCTTGACAAATGTGACTTCTGTTATTTTGAGTCATTAATAGCGTAACACAAAATTTAATTGATCAGACGTGAATACCTGTATACATTCTGAAGTGCTCGCTCTGCTTGTACTTAGTAAAATGAATAGTTTTCATAAGTTATGATCATAGTCCTTCACAGTGAATTTTTTACTATGTTTAATTCCCTGGAAACTTGTTTTTAAATGCTCTATAAATGCGACTACTCTATTCTTTACAAAAAGTCCCTACTGTGTATCCCCCCTCCCACACCCTCGCCGAGAATCTCACACTGTCACATAAATGTACCCCATCGTGATTTTGCCCCCCCCCCCAAAAAAAAAAAAAAAGTTTCAAGCTCCTATATTTTGCTAAAGGTTTGTAGATGGTATTTTATTGTATAGTTGGTATATTTACACAATGTTAATTTTAGGCATGCAAAGAAGACGCCTTGACTTGTAAAGTTATAGCCCTCTGGAGTTTACTGTATGAGATGTTCTTTCCCAAGCTCATGTTCTGTAAGGTTTCTTCTAGTTGTATCACTGTGATCTGACTTTCCTGACTAATGTATTGATCTGTCATTCCATGATTATATAACATGGATTCTAGGGTGGCTCCAGAAATTTTGATAAAGGGGAGGGGGTGCCTCTGGCTGGTGAACAAAATTAAGAGCCAAACATGAAGCTCATCAGGTGCCCCCCCCCCCCCTTTGATGTGATGTGAGAAAAGTCATCAAATTCAAGGGGGAGGAGCACTACCAAGATTATGTTGTTTATTTTGATTGTTTCAGTGGGGGTGGGCTGGGGTGGCACAGCATTTTACCCCATGAATTGTGCATCAATTTCACAGCATGTGTAAAATTATACAAGTTGTGTGTTCATAAATTCATTTCAGCCTTTTATTTTTTTTCCAATTCCACAACATGCTTTTGAGCAATACACCCAGTTCTTTCACAAAAGAAGATTTACATGAGTATCGATCAATGCTGCTTTTGTCATTGTCTTGATCTTTTAATGTGATGCTTTATCCAGCTCATATCACATGCAGAGACATTCCAGTTGTTATCCGTAATGACGGCTCGCTCAGTTATGCCGTCCTCTTTCAGACGCTCCTTCACATCTCCAGCGACTGTATTCATCAGGACGGGCATTGTCCATCGGCGGATCAGAGCTAGTCTGTAACTGTCACAATGGGCTCTCTTGTACATGAGGGGATTACATTGATTTGGTCAATAGAATACCATCTCTTGTCGGATAATGCCCTTGTTGACCAACAAATCAATAGGATTTCATCGACCTACCGCAAACCTTTCCTTTTCTCTTTCCCCTCTAATTCCAACCGATTAGAAATCCTATTGATTATCATGTTCTTTCCATTGTCATCTTCACCCCTTGCAGATTTTTTTTGTCTTCTTTTTCTGAAGCTGGGGGGGGGGGGATCTTTGTAGTGTGTTCTATGTATTACGCTGTATTAAAGTCAGCATATGTGACCTGTCACACATCTTATGAAACATAAACAGGAAATATCAGAAAAAATACTTATGGGTGAAAATATAAATATTCAAACTTTTGCAACATGTGAGGGTAATCAACATTCTGATTTTTCAGGACGCTTCACTCTTAAAGCCCAAGTTTAGTTTGGGGGATTTTTTTTTATTTGAAAGCTTTATGGCCAAAAGTCATATCCCAGCAATAATAGATTCTGAATGTCTTTAGTTTTTTTTAAAAATTAATTAATGAAAAATCTCAAGGGGGGGGGACCCCAAGATTTTCGACTATATTTTACATTATAGCATCCAAAGGGTTAATAAGGTGTTAAGGTTATATGAGTTATACCTCATTTGAAAGAGCAGAGTCTGCTCTTTCAGAAAGCTTTCAAATAAAAAAAAATCCCCAAAACTAAACTTGGGCTTTAATCTTTAAATCATAATTAAGATATTGGCACTTTCCTTACCTTTGGGTCGTGCGACTTTATCAGGGTATCGTGGTAACAACAAGTCATACATAGTGATGGTACGTGGTGAAGAAGGAATTTAGCTTGTGTAGAGTTTATAGATATGCCTATATATTCAGCATCATCTTTGTCATAGCGTACTCTTATCAGAGTGTAACTTTCATTACCAACAGCATAATACATCTGTTTTGAGCTATTCTAGTTGCTTTATGATAAGATATATAGCGCTTGTATGAGATGGTTCATGGTGCTTTACATCAACAATAAGCGCAAAGTTAATGGTCAAATAGGACAATTTTCAGATTTTTCGTAAAACATCTAGTGAGGGGACAAGCAGAGATTGCTTTCTCCCTAGTACCAAACACCCCCTCATTCTTATGTCCCATAGCATCTTGGCCTTCCTTTACTACTTTTCCCAGGAATGTCAAACATTAATGGCCTGAAAATCACACGTCTTGAGAGGCCCTGAAAGTTTTGAGAAATAGGTAAAAAATGAAAATGTTAGGGGGATCCTAACATGTTTACAGTACTTAATGTACTTATAATGATATCTGCTTGTAATCACAATATACATTCTAAAAGCAACTTTCTATAGGTTAGAATTTATTTGGAATTACTTGATGTAAAATTAGTTAATCTCTTACAGGCTACCAACATCTCCTTGCAAATACTTTGACTAAAGTAATCATGTTTGTGCTGCAAAATGACATAATTTTAAACCTAAAAAATAAAACATCTTTATGGTTTGTTAGCAGTTGGTAATAACTTTTTGATATATCATTATAAGAAACTATTTGTTCGCAACACCAATATTTTCCATTCTAGTATGTTACTTCTATATGAGCAAAATGGACTCACTTTAAAATCATTTTGTTACAGTATGGTGCTTATGTCGGAATGGTGCTTATTTACATGCTCCGAAGAAAGTGTCACTATTGTGACAAAGTAGGAACCTTAACCCTTTAGCTACTGAAGACTCTGTAGATAATGGCTTATGGTTCCCTGGAAGGTACAGCAATATTGCCCTCAATGGTGCACAAAAGACGGGCGTACAATGGGTGATTTCAAGTTCGGTGTTGGTGTTGGTGTTAGTGTCGAGGAAACAAAATCGTCTGCTAAACCGAGCTCCAACACCGAGCTCGGTTTAAGCAGACGATACCGATTGCACTATCGATCACATAACACCGAGTGACGTCACACGCGATTCCTGGCGTTGGCAGAAAGTCACGCCGATGACCGAAATTTTTGGACTAATCTTACAAAAATGACATCAAATCAATACTACCAGCCAAAAAACTTGTATAAATCTGAAAGGCAAGTTACTTTTCTCTATTCATATATGGAAGTTTAATATCAATTTGGCGAATTATGTAAGTTTTTAAGGGGAAAAGGCTCTTTCAGTGATTTGCGTCGCACAGCGAAGCTTTCTCCATAGCCAGCACACACGAGAATGTCAGCTCTGACACTCACAACGCGAACACTAACACCAACACCAAACTTGAAATCACGAATTGCCTAAACCCTAGGGTTTAGTGTTGATGAATGGAAAAATTACACGTAAATCACAAACACCAACCACGGTGCTCGGTTTAGCAGACGATATTCAACAACAGCTTCAACACCAACTTCCGGAAGTACGTCATAATTTTCGAGGTCAACCCCAACACCAGGCCTGACTTCAAGTACGGTGTTATAGCTGGTGTTAGTGTTGTTACAACACTAACACCAGATTTCAACACCAAACTTGAAATCACCCAATGTATACTAGAGCGCAATTTACGGACAGGCGGTTTCGGGCGGTTTAGGGAGTTATAAGATGGGTGGTTTTGGGCGTTTCAGTGAACTACAGGTGTACAATGGATACTAAAGCACATTTTACGGACGGCGGTTTCGGGCGGTCTAGGGAGTAATAAGAGGGGCGGTTTTGGGCGGTTCAGGTGCTAAAGGGTTAAACCAACTTTTTTTTCTCAGAGTGTACAGTATAGATTGCATTGAATAAATTTTGTGTACAAACTCAATGGGGAGTTCTCCACACTCTCATCCCAAGAAGTAGTAGCATTTTAATTTTAAAAAACATTGAAATTGAAAGAGTTTATTGTCCACAATTATGGAAATTTGCTTTCTACCAGCATTAGAATTATACAAAAATTACACATAAATCTTTTACACAATAGCAATGATAATATACAAGTATTAACATAAATCTTGTATACAATAACAAATTATATATGATATTTTATTTTATATCCCTCTATGAATATTAATGAGCATTTTCTAAAATGCAGTTGGTTGATTGATGCTCAAACGGGCGAAAATAATTTCACTAGAAATGAAAAATCCTCGCCAAATCTCCCTCTCTATATTTTTCACTATTTTTGTCTGGGCAGAACTGCGCATGCTCTATTCTACTATTTGTACCTCGGCATTACTGTGCATGCTCAATTACTGAAAAACAAAATGGCGTGTCGATCGCCACGACACTGAAAATGACATTTTTAGTGTCTAATTCCTTTGTTCTTCTACGATTTTAATGTTATCTTTACATTTCATTGGTGTTACAATGAAGATTTTATGTTAACCCTTCGCATTATTAGCGCTGATTTATGAATTATATATTCAAATGCGGAAAATTTACAAAAATTTGACTCGCATCACGTTCGGCTGTGGCTCACTACGCTAACCCGCACATGACTCCGGGTTGTGTATGTATCGTACAGCAAATTCGTCAGTTGCTTACATGGTGAATGTCAGTAGAAAATAAGACGTAAACAAAACGGCTTCTGTTTTGAAGTTCGCGAAACATTATTGTTATTATTTTATTAGGTTGGAGGGATATAAAACAGTACCAAGCATTAAGTTCAAAAGTATAGTGAAATTATCTATCTTCAGAGGGATTGGCAAAAATATTACTATGCCAGTCCCTCCTCAGATAGATCTAGTTTCCATTATATCCCTCTATGAATATTCATGAGCATTTTCTAACACGCAATTGGTTGATTGATGCTCATACGATAACAAATAATTTCACTAGAAATAAAAAATCCTTGCCAAAGCTCCGTATATTTTTCACTATTTTTGTCTGGGCAACACTGCGCCTAATGCGCATGCTCATTACCCAAACAAAATGGTGGTGTCTATCGCTGCGACAGTCAAAACAACATTTTTAGATTCTATCTTCTTTGTTATTTTATGATTTCAATGTTATTTTTACATTCCATTGGTGTTGTGATGAAGATTTCACGTTAACCCTTTGAATTATTAGCGCCGATTTTTTGAAACGTAAATTGAAATGCGGAAAATTAACAGAAATTTGACTCGCATCACGTACGGCTGCGGCTTACTGGGCCAGCCCGCACGCGACGTGTGCGGGCTGTGGTATTGCATAGCAAATTCATCAGTTGTGTACAATGTGACTGTTCTCTCCATTTCGGAAGCAGACGGCGGTAATCTACGCATTTCAATTTGTTAGCTCAACACCACTTTTGGAGCTCGCATAACATTATTGTTAAAGTTTATTAAGTCGGAGGGATATAAAACAAATACACCAAGCATTAAGTTCGAAAGATTTTATCTATCTTTGGATGCCAGTCCCTCCTCAGATAGATATTTCCACGATACTTTCTCACAGCTTGGTATATTTGTATACTATACTTTCTCACAGCTTGGTATATTTGTATACTATACTTTCTCACAGCTTGGTATATTTGTTTACTATATACTGGTGTATTTACACAGTGTTAATTTTTAGGCACGCAAAAGAAACACTCTGTCTATAGCCCTCTGGAATAACTGTATGAGATGTTCTACCCCAGCTTATGTTTCAGTAATGTTTCTTCTAGTTGTATCACCGTGATCTGATATTCCTGACTAATGGATTGATATGTCATTCCATTATGCATGCATTTCTAAGGTCTCTCCAGAAATATTTTTTGCAAACATCCATTAATAAGGTTTAAATAAATTTTGTGAACTGTGCTGTGTTTTGTTCGATCCCACTGTTTGAATACTTGTTTGCAACTTTCCTTTCACAGCGATAAGAAACGACAGTATTAAGTGCATTATAAATAATATTTATTGTTATTATTATAATTTATTTGTAATCCTTTATTGGTTCA
>JZLH01S0603874.1:18903-29149 GCA_001188425.1 Eucidaris tribuloides | reverse complement strand
TTTTCAATGACTTTTTTATTTGATATCTACGGAAGCTTGCTATTTTTAGAATTTAACACGGGAGATGTCTGGTTAGCCTTGTATCAAGCAACAGGACGTCATAAATCATTTTTAAAAAATGAAATTTCCGTTCCAATCCTGTGATTTAAAAGAATTCTACGATTCCGTTAATTATTAAGAATGTTCTGTCTGAAATCGGTACATTTAACATAGGTTATTATGGGACTCCTTTTTACGAGCGTGCATCCTTAAGGCTTATGTTCTGTCATTCGAGACCGTTGCCTCTGGAGATGACCTCACGACACAACTGGACGAAGTCTCATTCCAAGAATCTAATAACTCGAAACTGCAAAGCTGTCTAAAGTCAGTCTGACACTTAATCATTGGCCATATCTTAAGTTTTACTATTGGCATATGGGCACTTTCATGCATTAGAACCATTGCATCTCATCGAATTACTCCTCACATTATGCACATGTGAGAAATCTACGGCCTGGCAAGAAGGATTTGTTTGTTTTACTTACCTCCACAGTCTTCATAAAAAACACCATATAGTGAACGCAGCTTCTTCTTTTTTTTGAAGAATGAATTCCCTACGGTTAACATGACGACTATAAACGCTGATGAAAATTTCAAGTCTGCTCTAAAGACTTATCTGTGTTTAGCAATGTCTTGGAACTGAGCCCCCTTTAATACGGTATCTTTATGTCTCCACTAACGTTCTTTTCCTGGTTTCTATAAGTTTGTACATTTACATAAAATGTGATCGGCGCTAAACAAAAGCTGTATATTACGGTGCAGATTGAGGTTCGCAGAGATACTAACAATCCATAGTTGGAACAATGAGTTCTCTGCAGACCTTTCATTTCTAATGTATTTTTGTATCATAATGTATTATTATTTTTTGATTTAAGATGTTTTGCATATATTTTTGTGTCTTTTCTCGATGCAGGTTTGGCGTATGTAATTCACATCGAAGATCAGAATGGCCTCACAGGATGGGATCACAGTAAGTTTACCGTTTATCTTTAAACTTCACAATTCACCCATTCACCGTGTACACGCCGTCACGCTATACCGTTTACACGACCACCACAATGCATATTATTTAAACATATAAAGGCACAGATTGTAATCTCACTACACTGACTATATAACAATTTCAAAGAGACATACAAAACGGACAGAAAGACAGACAGACGTAAACACACCATCACAGGAACATTATACACAAACACCAGGGGCCCGTTCCATAAAACTTCATGAGAAAAACTCCGGTAATTTTAACCGGAGTTTTTCATATGGGAAAATACATGGTAAAATCACGCTAACCGGAATTTTCATATTTAACCAGAGAAATTTCTCCGATTAGAGTTTTATGCAACGTGTGTATATGCAGCAGATATAAACGTAGTTACTTTGCGTGATATCGTATAATTATGTATCAAGCCTCATGAGGTTGTTAAAATACTTCCATCGTTGAAAGTGATGTTGGTGCTTACATTTCGTGTTTGTGTCATCATTGTGCTTGTGGCAATTACATTTCAAAACTGCTAGACCGATATAATGATTTATGGTATGGCATAATATGAAAATTCCACAATATTTATAACCAACGAAAAGGGCAGTGACGGGATCAGGAGAAGATAAAAAAATGCCTCAAAAACCAAATGATTTGAAACATATACCAATATACATGATATATACCCCGGCTATATATATATCATTCAGGCTGAAGGATTTGATTTTAATTCGTTTACTTGAGAAACAATCATCAATGTACCTGTATGGATTATATCCCTGACCATGATAGAAATTAACACAATTTCAGCGTCACAGCAATTTCTTATACACTCATGCTCATAAGTATGGAATATTTTCGAAACATTTTAGAAGTTGCCATTTTTCAGTGAACGGTACATCTGAGATTAATATTTGCTCACCCCAGGTGAAACAGTTATAATCTAAGAATTTCAGGAATGCTGAGCATTATGTAGCGTCCGACTCGACACTAAAACCTGTGTTAATAAATGGCGGTATTGTTGTTGTTGTTGAGTCACGTGGTGGTTACGCGCGTTATTAGACTTGTAACAGACAATGTTATTCTGATGTTAATTTAATGATAAGTGACGTTAGATACAAATTTATCATTTTTTTTAATCACTTTAATTTAATACTTTTGTCATGATTTTTGTGGATTTAAAAGAAATAAATATATAATTGTTACTGCGTTCAAACGTATTTTATTTTTTAATTTAGTCATCTCAGGAAATCCAAAAATTGCTTCACATACTGCGTTTTTGTGAAATTAACACTTGTCTTGAAAATTTTGGACGATATAGGAGAAAGAACTTAAGTATCAGCAAAATATTCCATAATTATGAGCATGAGTGTAATAATTATACAACAAAGAGAAAATTAATAACTTTAAAATTTTCACAGCAGAAACTGTAAACAGTATACATTATTCTGGGAGCATTGCATCCTAAATTGTGGACTACTGCCCATCTTTTCATTTCCCTTTCACGTAAAAACAGTTATACGCTCACAATATTACATTATTATACAGTAAATGCTTTTTATGTTATCGAATGCTAAGTGAATTTGCCAAGTACATTTTGTTTAAATTAAAATTTCAACATAAAGCAGGTCATTGTCTTACATAATTCTACGATGAGTTAATTCCATTGAAAAGCTTGTCGCATTAATGTCCCAGAGAAACTAATGCAAGACAGAAAACATGTTTTTTTTTTTCAATTTAATTCGTTGTGGTTCGTTTCTCTCACCCAGTTTAATGTTATTATTACAGAAAAACACGCATCAAAGACTCGCGTTGGCGTAAGAACGTGTAGAGTATTAGTGAGTGTTGGCCATTTGCCTGAAATGACTATAACTCAGCGTAATTGTAATTGATTGAATAACTGCCCTGAAAAAAATAAACCGATTATTTTAATGGTTTTGATCTATCGTGGAATGATAAAAGCCGTCACCCTATAAAATGATGAATTCACTGAAGCATTTCAAGCGATTTGTCACCTTTAAAGAATGATTTAGGGATTCCTTGCAAGACGATATTTCCTTATTTGTACGTCAATTTACAAAAAGGCTACCCGACCACGGAACGTCACTTATTTTTGCACTAACAATCATTTCTGTCACAGAATACTTCAGGCATTTAAACCCAATAATGCCTACGCAATTTCATTACTTAAAGGAAGCTTACCTCGCTAAAAGTTGCTTTCGGTTATTGCAGAAAATTATGGAAAGGGGAGAAGCTGAGTCAGATAATGTTATAATGTTGTTTCAAATTAATTTTTGGTTATGCGCAATGGATGTCCAAAATTTTCCATTACATCAGACAAAACTTCACGTTTCTGTCTGTTTTGTGTTCAAACTAACACACGTAAATAGGCTTGTTTATTTACAAAGAATAACGAAGTGAAAACGGAGTTTTATGTGATATACAGGAAGAGAGTTGCTAAATAAGTGCCACTGTAACATTGCCAACTCAAAATGATCTGAGGAATCTTAACATTCTGACACTTTTGTTATTTGCCATGTATCTTAAAACTTCTTTGATCTGTTTTTATCCTAATCCTATCATTATCAGAGTAAATTTTCCGATGAAGCGTTTTCTGAACGATGGCTATATCAACTTCGGTAGCCAACAACTTCGTCATGTCCATTTTGGGTTGCAAAATTCCCGGGAATTTTCAGTGTGGACAATTTCCACGGGAATTTTTTGGAAATTTTCCGGAAATATTAGGAATTTTCGCCAACTTTCGGAAACTTTGCTTATTTTTGCATTACAAACTTAAAATGATAACTCATCTGGTATCAGAAATATCATGATATCAAAATGTTTACTCTAACACAAAGAAGAAGGGAGATGTAACAATGTAAAGTCAAAGAGTGATATGTTTAATTAGTTAAAATTATGAAAACATAAACATTATTTGACTCGTAACTTGGGTTTGCGTATATAGGTTTACCAGCTTAACCAGCCAAACTTCTGATATGCGCCAGCTTGATGCAATATTGTACCCGTAATCCACACTCTTACATGTACTCGAACTTTGTGAATTAATGATCAATAACAAAAACAAGTCCACTCATAATCATAATGAAATAGACATTTCAGTGGATTCTGTGGAATTTTTCACTTCATGCACAAATTGCACATGCATGTACATACATGTACGTTTTATGTTACAATGTGTGATCAGATTACATCATTCGAACTACAGTGTACATCTCATTCACGCATGTGTAATGTGTGTGTTCTCACATTTGGATTGAATTATCCTCCTGAAACGCCCAGGCAAGCCAAAAGAGAGGTGAAAACTATTTTATTCTTGTAAAGAAGTGCTATACAACAGAGTATTGATGAAAATTTCCACATATCTTTTTTTTCCATTTAATATGATAAAAATGAAAATTCCCCAAATTCCCAGCTCATTGAAAATTCCCGAAACTTTCCATGGAAACTTTCCAAAATTCCCGGAAAGTTTCCCACACTTTGCAACCCTATGTCCATTTTAGAATCGCTGTTCAAATTACTGGCTCGCAAACAAATTAGAAATGAACTACGCCCGAATAAGGATTTAGTTCCACAAGTAAAACGTAATGTAATTGTAGAAATCTTTTCTATTGCAACGTTAACGAGTAGACTTTTCCTCCAGTCATAGACATCAGTCAATCATGCCATAGTAGACACGTTACAACACCTTCACCACTTTAGAACTCCAGGCCAGAAATAGATGGTAACAAATGAACTTATTATTGTCAACTCAATATTCAGACTTATGGTCAACTTGCATGTAACGATCCTATATAGAGGCACAGTTGATTTGGTCAAAGAATATATCACCGTGTACTGTGCTGATTTACTACCGATGGAAACTCGACTTCAATCTGATTAACTCTTGAAACACAATGTACGTGACTGGTTATCAAGACTATATGTGTCCACAAACCGCTTGGAGGAGTACGACCAAACACGTCGTGTGAACTGGGCTGTCCATCGGTCACACAGGAAGACACCAAGGTACCGTATGACGTCATCAACACAATTCGGTTGTCATGGCGACAGATGGAAGCGCATGAGCCTGACAAAAGCTTCTCGCTCGCATCAAAGCTTGAACTGAAAAATCTGGCGGGCTCGAAGTGTTGCCCGGTGTCTTGGCGAATACATGTCTTCGTCACCTGATTTGAAACGGGGATTAAGCAAAAACGACAAGTCGCTCTTTCGAAAGAAAACTTAATTTGATGAAAAAAGAAAGATCTGTGTGTGTGCTATCCGTTGAAAGATAGATAAACAGCTCATCTCGATACGAGAAAAGGCTTTGTCATGTCGTGCATAGAGTGTCTCTTGAAATCATGACAAAATGCGATAAACTTTGACTGTGACAGACAGGCTAATGGAGAATTTTAAAATTCAATTATCTGACTTAGCTCCGACTTAAGGAATGACAAATCTGGTCCTAGACTTGCATAATGTCAACACATTTAATGTCGCTTGATGCACAGCGTAGAAACTTGGCGCTCAGCGGCAATACACGCAAAGCCCACCTTTCTTTGTTTTTATTTGTATTTTCACCCGTATATATTTTTTAAAAACTGTATTGTTACTTTGATTTTCCCTTAGTTTCTGGAATTATTCTCGGCTTGCATCATGTCCCAATACATTCCCTGGTTCGGATAAACATCGAGTGCATGCACTGTGACAATTATAGTATTAACTGAACACGTGTTGATGGGCTATATCTGCAAGTTGTCACTGTTTTCATGTTTATTTGTTCCCAAACACAAGCAAGTTCTTATGAGAAAACATCGAGTAACCATATCTAATAATTACCATTTTTTTTTTACACAAAATTATACTCCTAAATACAACATTATATATCTGGCAAAGTGAAATGCATTATTGACTGTGCAAACACATGATTATATAGGCCATGTTTATTTTTAGACAGAATATTTTATTTGTACCGTAATAACTATAAATGTTTCATAAATGCATGAAAAAAAGTAAATTATGTTGCTGGCTTCTAATGTGCCACGTATCTCAACCCTTTCCAATGAAACAACAGCAGCACATTTACTAACCAATTAAGTTATTCCATCGTATTAAGCAGAAATTGAAATACCTATTTTAACAACCAAGGCCATATAAAAAATTGATATGCACTTTTCATATCCTGAAGCGGCTAGTAATTTAATGGAAAATTTGAGAATAATAACATAATGTGCAATCATGAGTTCAGAAAGCGAGTAATAATGCTTTAATATCACTAGGAAGTACTATTGACATGTAGTATTGGTTGACGGTATTGTAGTGAAATGAAAAAGGCGTGGAAAATAACTTACTGATTAAAGTTTGTTCTATTGCTATACGTAGGCCCACAGTTTTGTTCTGTAATGTTTTTGGATCGAAGTTGGCTCGTTTTTGCCAGGAAGGTTAATTTTACCCCAGTCTTATTGACACGAGTCGTTTTAATAGCATGGTAATCTCGGATTACTGTGTGGGCCTGTTCCATTTAAGACAAAAAACAACAAAAAGACGTTTAAAACACACGACTTTTGTTTGCCAACCTATTCTTCATCGTTCTCGAAAATAACGTGAGCACACCGAGAGCAAATACTCGCAACATCAAGAGGTATTGGATCAAGTATTTAAACACATGCGATACGCGACAATAAGAAAAAACAAAACTGAACACAGTCACTTCCAGGAATATAGGACGTTACCATGACAACGATCCTCGGGGAATCGATCTCTATTCTACTCGATACCTCCATGTAGCCTCTTCTGCTACAAGCGTTAAACTCATTTTAGGAAAAGTGCAATAACCGTTCCACGTCGGATGGGAGAAAGGGCCGTCTCTTTTGTCCGAACACGATTTAATAACATTGAGCGGCGGTTGTAGTCATCATCGCCGTTCAGGAAACAAATTATTACCCGCCAAGTCAGTTACTGCGCGGCCGTTAGGTGATAAAACGGTCCATCTTGAAAATAACTGTTTTGAGAAAAAAGACTTAAATGTTTGACATATATTGACAGGGAGATAATCCATAATACTGATAAAATACGAGAAAAGAGAAATTGAAAAACTAATAATTTACCGCTTTTATTCATATTTGGTTATCTTGTTTTAAAATAACTATTTAAGTGTTTAGATTGACTGTTTTACCATCATTTCTGTATTATGGAATTGATCTGCATAATGTGAATCTATCTCATAAAGCAAACAAACATGTACAAAATTGGTTAGTTATCAGCTTCTATAGATCACATCATTTGTATGAATTACATCTCTCTCAATAAAATCTCAAATATTTGAACGTTATAGGTAAATTTTCTCAGAACAATGATTTTGAAGATAGACCCTTTTATTAACCTATGGCTGCAATAATCCTCTTGATTGTAATGGTCTACCTCGAAGATCACATATAATAGAATGCAATCACGTATCATATTCAAAATTTTACTGTTAGCATATGAAAGCTTTCACAATTTGGCACCATTGTATCTAACTGAATTACTCCATAAATATGAACCTGTAAGAAATCTAAGGTCTGGCCGGAAGGACTTGTTTGTTGTACCTGCAGTCTTTACACAAACATATGGTGAACGCGGCTTTTCTGATGCTGCTCCGGTCTTGTGGAATGAGCTCCCTAGTAATATCAAAAGTATTAATACTGTTGAAAATTCAAATCAGCTCTAAAAACTCATCTATTTTAGTTTTGTTTTAACTTTACCACCCATTTTCTCATTGGCTAACTGTGTGTAGCCTGGTAGCCTCAATGCTGGAGCCCCTGTGAATAATAACTGACTGGGCATGTCCCGTCAGGGAACGGAGCAGCAACAGGCTACCAGGCCTCACACAGGTGGATCTGGGAAAAGCGATGGGTGGTTCAAGCCATAGATTATTATTACCATTATTTTATTGGAAAATGTTCAAAAGCTCCATAAGTACAGTAACTATTTATGTCCCCTTATTTTCTTTTCCCTGTTTTCTTATTTTCTTCTCAGCGGATAGGGACGTTTTCACTTGATGCGTTGTGCACTATATAAAAACTGTGTATTATTATTATTATTATAGAATGACAATAATTTGGCCAACTTCATGATAGACCATTTCACCATCACAACGGAAGAAGAAAATAGAAAGAAAGTACTAAGATAGCGGAAATTATTGCCAAAACGAGACATGATTTGAAGTTCTCGATAGTATCAAAGAGCATTCTAATATCACCTAAGAAGTGAACTTATCTCAAAAAGTCAAATTTTCGAGTTAGACCGTTTTACCATTAGGGCTGTGCGGCTGCTCTTTATGGATATGTTGCATTATTTAGGGAGGCGAACAAGCAAACGCGCGATCCTTTCACAATCTTCTATCGCAGCGTAGGGTGAATGTTTCAAGCCACTTTCGCTCTATCGAATTCATTTTGTGAATTGTTTATTCGTTTAGGAAAATGGCGAAGGGTACACAATGACGATCTATAGGTACGGTGAGATTTCATATTTAATGTGGACAACATATTAGAGCACAATACACCATGTAACAAGGGGGAACACGCAATCAAGCGCCCGTTAATGTATACCACAGGGGCTGCTGACGTGCATGCTGGACAACAAATGACGCCAAAGAATACACTTATAAAACATTATCATTTTACCCTTTTCACACCTAAGTTGTAACAAAAGAGGATTAGCCTAAGATAGTTCTCTTTAGCTTCTGAAATGATGAAAACAAATAGCGCGTGCCATAGATGAATTGGTAATCATTTAACACACACACACACACACACACACACACACACACACACACACACACACACACACACACACACACACACACACACACACACACACACACACACACACACACACACACACACACACACACACACACACACACACACACACACACACACACACACACACACACACACACACACACACCTACACACACGCGCATACCTACACACACGCACATACCTACAAATACGCACACACACACACACACAAAACATACATACACACAAACGGTCACAACACATATATACAGACACACATAAACAGACACATACACTCACACATGCATTACATACATACACACATACACACATACACACACACACACTCACACATGCATACATGCATACAAACACATACATAGTCACACACACACATACACATACACACACAGACACAATTGGGAGACGAGATAAGTCGACACTGGTAGGCAAAGGACTAATTTAGAATATGAATGGTAGTGTGCTAAGTCGAGTGACAAGTACTTAAGTAAGTATGGGTCAATGTATAAAATGTAGGTTCTTGTAGTTGACCAATTGAACACAGATATACCCATCATCCAGCAAATTTCCTGAAGCCTGCCCAAAATATCTGTAAAAAACACGAACAACTTAAGTCAAACCAAACCAAACAAAACATTAATGGATTGAGTATCAAACTCGTTATGAAAGAATTCTGCCTTTTCTGACTGTAATCAATAAAACCACGCTTAGAAGCCCTTTAGTTTCAAAATTTCAACCTATCCTTCCGATACAGAATGCAGTACAGTCCAACAGATTTTACTTTTCAATGACGTCCATAATTTGCATACCCCAAATTGAGCTTATCCACTAAATAATCTAAAATCATTGGTAATAAAAATATTCACACAAATATTCACCTTTTTTGTAAACGCTTTGGGATATAAAAGCCAGGCTCTGTTGATATAAGCGCTGATAAGGCTTGACTTGATTTTTTTTTTCAGCCGTTAAACTAGTCTGCCTGCCAAACCTGATTCGTAAATTATCTAGTGAAACCCCAATACGTACTAATCAAAGTTAACAAGGTGAAAAACTCACACCACTGCAGTCGGACGATTGTCACGCAATCTCTACTACGGTTGGACTCTACCCAATACAAAATTAGTACGTAATAAACGCTACACCCAGTGTCAGTGTCTAAAACCTAGACTACCGTTATAAAGTACAACTTGAGCAACTGCCTAATTTCAAACGATTTGTTGTATATATTTCAAAAGCAATACGACGTTTTTTTTATGTCCCTATCTTTGGTTCAAATCTGAGCAAAAACGGTTTGGTGTGCAAATAAAAAAACAGCAATTTGAAACTTTTAACATCAACCAGGTACTTGTAGGAATAATAACTTGTCGGGGTTTTTTTTTGTATTCTGAAGGCCACTGCACACTACGCGATTTTCCGTCTCACG